>JADLZK010009173.1:0-13310 GCA_015847255.1 Hyparrhenia diplandra
TGGCGTCAATTTCTTGCCGCACCCATCCGTGGCGCCTCCTAGATAACCTGTATTTATACATTCTTCTAAAAAAGAATATATATATATATATTTATTGGTTCTAAGAGAAAAAGAAAATATATATTTATTCATGCTGTAATATTGTTCAAAACATGTCAGTTGTCACGATTTGTTCATGTAAATATTGTTCTATGGGAGATGGGACTCGAATCTAACCGACGGTGATGGGGTTGAGATTTGTTTGAGGGTAACAACAAAACGCAAATTCTTTGACTTTTTAAAATCTAATTTGACCAAATTGCAGCAGCGCGCACAATTTTTTGACCACGCGTGCCGTCTATCCCAATTTTTCCGGACCGAGAGGATTAGGGTTCAATAACTCTTGACATTTTTTTTTTATACTTCAGACCCGTGTTGGATACATGCATTATAAAATACCCCGTCATAGCCTATACGTAACAACTCCTTCACTCCCCTCTTCCCTCCACTCGCTTCAACTCCTTCACTTCCCGGCCATGCGTGCGCCGCGCTCCTAACCTCTTTCCGCCCGCCACGCTGCCACGCCTCGTTCACCCGCCCTCTCTACCTCCCGCTACCATCGAAGATGAAGTGGCACAGGAGAGGGACCCAAAGACGGGAGGTTGACCCGCAGTTTCCTCGTCCGGGCGATGTCGACGGAGAGAAGACGGGAGTGACGACACCACCTGTTCAACAAAGGGCGTCCGACCTCCACGGGCAACAATGTTCCCAGGCATCCGTCTCGCCTCGTCCTTGTCTCACGTGGAAGACTAGGCTCGTGGCACTGATGCATCAAACCCTAGCGACGCCGATGATGGAGAGGCGAGCGCATGCGCGATAGCGTTGAGGGATTGCGTGCGGCGATACGGAGTTGGAGCGCCACCGCCCGGGCACAACATGCGGCGTGCGGCGGAGCGGGGCGACGCTGCCGCTACGGGCGCGACGCCCGCCTCGGCGGCCAGGCGCCGTTGGCGGCTAGCGGCCAGGAGGCCCGGCGGAGCGAGGGCGAAGGAAGTCCTGGCGCAGCCGAGGCAAGCGGTGAGGAAAGGCGGCGACGGAGCGTGCCAGGAGAAGGAAGCGGCTGCGCCGTGGCGCAGTGTGTGCCTCGTTTAAAACTTTTTTCCACTCGGGATGACCCCATTTCCATTACGATTACGAACACAAGTTCATTAAGAAGTTTCCGGAAGAGAAGCTACAAACGCCAGGACATGCCTAAGAGACTCTAAGCTTAAAACGAATCGAACACAACGTAGCTCCCTTGAACCCATATATCACGGGTAATCGGACAACAGCCATAGCTCAACCAGCAACATCAAACACCAAAAGTAGACTAAGCCCCTACCCGAGGCACCGAAACTTAGCAAGTATCCTCATGATTTTCGGATCTCCTTTCTGAAAGCACTTCCGCCTTCCATCCCGCCATCTTCACGTGTATATATATATACTTGTTTTTAACAAAATTGTGGAAACCAATAGCTATTTTGGCATATATATAGTTTCGTGGATGATGCGTAGTAGTTCTCTAGCCACCGATTTTGGCATAGTTCACTTTTCTTCATCTCGTTGGGTTTACGACGCGTGATTTAATTTGAGGATCGATTTGTTTTTGTTGACACGATCTCATCCGACCCCGCATATAATTGTTTCCTTTGCATATATATGTATAGTGCCTGGAGGTGGTGGTTGTGAAACCCCATCATGCGGAAGTTCGGGAAGTTTCGCTATTGGAGGATCTCAACAAAGGGAAGGCCGAGTAGCGAGAGGCTCATGATGCAAAGGCTCGATCAAGTCTCTCCGGACCGCCGCTGGAGTCTCGCCGCTGAGTACGCACTGCACGAGCTGAATTAAAAGGCCGAGTAGGCTGTACCGCGGTTCCCGGACGGTGCGTGGTGCCATTCGGCCCAATGTTGACACCACACTCAATTAAATGTGATCGATCTTATGCTGTCTTGACCACTTTTGGTGATGATGTGCTATCTAGCGCTAGTATTAAAAGTATGTGTGATGATCGGCGTCAAAACTCGACATGACCGCTTGCTCAAATTTGATAAAATATATGATGCTAGTAGCTTGTTCTGCACATTGTTGACTTCACACATACATATGCTTCGCACTGCGGCCGGATACTGTGCGGATCAGTAAATACGGAGGCTAGGTTATTATATTTGAATTGAACTTGTTGCCCATATGTGGACCATCTTGTCAGTGTTCAGCATCCCAAACTCCACTCTAGCCCTCGCTGCGGGGAGTGGGATCGAAACAAATGTACCAACGCCTATTGTGAATAGTTCAAAAGTCGGGCCAACTTGGGCTGTGCATTCTTTTGCCCGAGAGGCTCAAGGCCGCTAAGAATCGACGACCTTAGCGGTCCGATCAAATCGGACGGCCACGTTCGCCGATGTTGCAAAAATATCGCCGCCACCGCGGCTTTCACCGCAGTAAACCTAGCACCGCACTACGTAGAGCTATCAAGAAAGGAACGCGCAGTCTTCCGCAAATAGATAGATCCAAGAGATGAAGAAACCTAGGTTCGCCGAAATGGCGCAGTCATCCGCCGTATCCATCAAAACCAGTTCTTCAAACCGCCTCGCTAGTCTCGATCTTATCAAAGAACCCCCTGCATCGACATTCTCACCACCATCATCTCCCTCCTCCTACCAAAGCGAAATGCGCCGCAGATCGCTAGTATTATCCACCCTAAGTGGCTTTCCCTATGGCGAACTCTCCGTGCCAACCTTCCGCTGACGGCACTATCAAGTCTATCAAGCGCAGCGCCACTCTATATTTGACGTCCGCACCGATCGTGATCTCGGATCATCTCCAATCATTCGGTAATTTCCGCCGGCCGTTGCTTTTGGTTGTCAAAGCATAGACGACATCTATCCGATCTACGTGTCCGCTTCAACTCCCCTAAATCTCGATAGCCTTGAGCATCTCGAGCTTTGGGAACGCATTCGCTACATCCGCTGCCGGAGCCGCCGCCCAATTTCTGCTATCCTCCTCCCTTTGCTCTCACCATCGCTGGATGATAGACCTAGACCGTGACTACACCATGAGTATGCCAAGTTTCCCGCTGATTTAGATAGTTTACATTTGGCCAATATGAAAGAGGTTACCATCCAGCCGCGATGGGCTATCGTGGACAAAAATGCTCCATACGCCCTCCAAATGCCCTATACTACGCTGAGTTTGGTACCGGCCCGTAAATGTCGACTTCCTTTCTGCATCCGCATAACTAATTGTACACTTAGGTCGTTTGGTCTTTCCGTACGTAAGAATATTCTCGAAGTCCCGAAAGCAAATTCCTCGAAAGAAGTGGTGATCGAGGATGCCCTCTTTAGAAAACCTATTCATTGAACGCCATTATTACCGCTCGACTTACATTGAGCCCCCCTCGCCAGCACGTCAAGATCCAAATGGCCCAAAGCTTCGCTTGGGGCCCTCGAACCCGCCGCCCCCAAATACTATCTCGAAGTTTGGTATTTGTAAGGTGTAGTGTGTAAGTTCACCATACCATTACTTGATTTACTTTATTATTTATACATTATGTCAATACGCGATAACCAAAGTTTTGCTTTTGCGTGATGTCTATACCGCATTCCCATATCCGATGGGAGCTATTAAAGTTTTGCCAGTCCATGCCATCTCCCCGACATTAATGATGCCGTTAGTCTTCAATTGTTTCCCTTCCAAAAGTCTGCGTGTGAAGGTAACTAACATTTGGATCAAAAATTTATAAGTACCTTACATTCTACATTTAGTTTCTAGCTTATATTGCTTGATGAGATTTTTACACGCCAAAATGTGCCGATATTTCATGATATTTATGAATTGAATTGTTTATGTGTAATCCTAATTATGCCCCTAATAAATGTTCATTTAGTCAAATTGTGTAATCGCTTCACTACGCTTTTGCGTGTTCACCCTGCATTTTTGTTTGTTTCATTTGCAGGTCTCTTTGAAGGCCAGTCAAAAAGGGTGAAGCACCATTATGCCCCTGATCATCTTGATTGTCTTCAAAGCCACCTTAAGAAACTAGTATCCGCTAGGATTACAAGGGCAAAAGAGAGATGTGGAATTTGTCAACTTCTTTATTCAAAACGCCAAAGTTTCGAGAAAATAGTATTTTGGATGTATGCTGTGAGAAATGCTTATTATGAATATTGGCAACGACAAATGAGTTTAAACTGCACGTTCGCTTCCATGACAAGGACAAAAGTAGTATTTCGCCCTTAAAGCCGGCCTCCACTTTGACCTTGTGCACATCGTGTGGATATGCATGATAGGAGTATTGTTGATCTTTATGAGCATGCGCGTGTCAGATATCAGACATTGTCGGAGTTTACAATGGATGGAACTAGAGTGCCGACCTAATTGAGATATAGAGCTAACTCGTGAGTGGAATTGGATGTTAGAAGGCTATCCAACAAAGTTGAATTTGTGGTGAATATGCCTTCTAAAGCTGTCCTAAACCGCTTGTTAAGATGAAACAAATCAAATTCATTACCTCAGATGTTGTTATTGGTAGAGGAGTATGATGGAGATCCGCAGTCTTTTTTCAAACCTTGAAAAATAGTTTGATTAAAGCCTATGGTATATCTTCCGATATATTGTGTAAGAAAGTATTTGCCGTACTTGAACTAGCAAAATTGGTGGGGCTCTAGAAAAAGTGCACAAACCATCACTAAAATGGAAATCAAGCAGGATACAAAATCTCTTGCAAGAATCCCTATGAGATCAAAAGGTGCCCTCGTATGTTCATAAATACCAAAAGGGAGGAAAATTAATCGGGTTTTACTCGATAAACCGCCACAAGTACCTCCCAACCAACCCCGGGATGATGATGACTTTGATCTAGAAGATGATGAGGTAATCGTATGAAGATGAGCCCGAATCCCAGAATTCGATTTTGCTTCCCAACCAATCAACAATTCTCCAAAAAGAATTAGATCGTAAAGCACCGAACATCTAATCATGGAAAGAAAGTAATAAATGACTTTTAGAGATATTCGATATGAAATTGAAAATAGTGGGAATCCCGTGAAGCATAAATACCAAGTAAGGTGGGAGAAGATGCATATATCGGAATGTATAAAACTGAGAACAGGGTCCACACAACCCCGATACCCACCAAGGATTCAATTTGCTATCCTAGGGTTTGTGGACACCAAGAGGAATTACAGCCAGACAAAGACATTGGCAAATGTGGGTTATTGCCGGCCGTTAGGCAAAGAGGTAGACAATATGACTTCAACCAATAAAGATGTAGAAGACCAACCGGAGATACGCGAAGGTGTTGAAGCCGCGCGCATAACAAGACACACTAATAGAGTTAAGGACACCGAGGTCGTGGTGGGAAGACAAAGCTAAAGCAAAGAAGTTGGCAAGCATGATTTAAGGGGCGATGCGGACCAGTATGGAAGACACGCGAACAAATATGGACATCAACAAGAAGTTGGTGTCCTCTCCTAAAGGGATTATCTACAAGACGACACCGGCCGATCAAGACTGAAGCCACTCTTGAAGACCAAGATGAAGCCGTGGCGTAAGAGATGATTCAGCCTTTTGTCCTCAAGTGTCTTCGTATCGGGCTTCTTTGGCATTCAAATAATGTCCGAAGCATAGGAGGTGGATGATGAGTACGGTTATGTGCCGCGGTCAGGCCGCAAAATAAGAAAAACTTGTGCTGTGGTTACAGGCCTTCGAAACGCATAGGAGGTTAAACTTTTGAGTCAAGGCGTACATCGCGTACGAAAATGTTGGTCGAAAGTTATCATTTGAACTCGCTTAGTGGTATTATGAAGTAGAGTTATGGTAGAAGTTGAGTTCGGTCCGTGCAGACTACAGAAAGTGCTTTTGTCTTGTAAATCGGTAACCCCTGTGGCAAGGCCATGGGGTGTTCGCTAAGCTTTCAATAAAAGCTTCTGCGAATACCTTTGTCTAAAAAAACGGATGGAACCTACTCATGTGTCAAATTTGATTGTGTGAACGCCTACCTTACCTACTATGTAGGCCCTCTACGCGCTGAGCTGAGGGTATTTCCATACCGCATACGCTGGCTGCGGCCTACCATTAGGTCTCTAAATAGCCGACTTTACAGCACTGTTCAGAAGGAAGCGCCGCGAATAAAGTTTTAATACGCACGGGATTTCGCGGCGCCTCAAACTTCCCCGCCTCAGAGTGAGCTCCTTGTTACACACGCACGCGGAACGCCTCGTGTCCTCGGATTTTGCTCGACCGTGATCTACGTCGATCTACGCATTACGATTGTCTAAGATGCGACTCGCACTCTGAGAACGCCACTAGACCCGCGCCATCGAGAATCGACCGGTACCGCTGGCCCAAAAAGTAGTGACGCGACGGCCGCGAGATGCTACCGAATAGCTCAATGTGCGCACGCGATACAAGAGGCGCCTCATGCCACTAACGCACACGCACGTGACGCTTTGTACGCATCGCAGGCTCTAACTCAGTTATCCATTCACGCATTACCCGACACCATAAGGGTCTATAAAACCGCTATTCAAATACGCACTGCGGTGGGAACGCAAATGCATCACCGCGGATATCTTCTACATCGCTGCATGCACTCGCGGTACACGCGGTTCCGGCGGTCGCCTACAGAAAGCTGGGTAGCAGACGCTAGGATCGCCGATAACTACACTCCAGTTCATGTGACGCTTTGTTTTGTACTACCGTCTCAGGAACCTTAAGTAATGCACTTTCTCAAAGACGCCGGGTCGCTCGACCGTAACTCGTACAGAACTACAAATGATGTTTAAAACGACGTCCGCATTGTGCCCCCGTGTTATAGACGGGTTGTTCGCAAATAGCTGTCGAAGTAACACACGAAGCTACAGCACGCTGCTTTTAGTAAGCTCGCTGCGCTTTCCTTTTATTACTATTGGCGACGTTCTTTCGTAACCACGCTTAGGGATTTAGTCGTTTCTATGCATCTACCATTTTGATTCTCGCACGACCGAACGAACGCATTTTCGTGACGCTGTTCGTGTTTCAGACGCTTTCTTCGCCATGCATAGACATTTAGTACCTAAACCTACAGGCGCCAAAGATCGCTACCGTGGTCTGCATATTAGATAAATGCACTTTTCAACTATGCAAAGCAAATTGAAAAATGGTAGACACCGCAAACACAAACAATACAGATGGACAGGTCCGATCACAAAAAACAAATGGTGACGGCAAAGAAAGATTGCAAATTCAGTGTGTATCTCAGATTGTTCACAAGATGCATACCCGCCTCTTCGTGGCATGCACGACATTGTTCACAACACAAATAACATAGCCACATGCATGTATCCAAATTTTGATCGCCATGCAAAAGAAGGGAAACAAGAATACGCCTACATGCATGTATCCGTCTGATGGCGCAGCAAAGGGAAACAGAATCAACTCACGGTTTACAAAATGAAATGCTCTTTCAGGGTCGATGACATGTTTCATAAGAAACTTGGCCATCTTCTCTAATATCCTCCAAATTGATGGAATCTCACAAGTCAAAAATCCTAATACAAAGAAAGGTAGGCGTGAAGTGTTTTGTGCGTACACATGGTCTATATTGCCAAACAAAAGAAAGTAACAAGATGGAGCTGCACTGAAAGCTACCTCGCGATCCAAATGAACTTGTTTCATCGCAGCCCATCAAGTGGTGCAAATCGCGGAAACCTTACATGTCTTGCTTATCGTTTTTGCAACAGTAATCGCAGAATCATATGAAGAAATTCTGATAAATCTCAAAGACCCAATATCTATGTTCCCAATATTGCAAACATATATTAAAAATATCTGCAAAACATACAAGATTGGAAGTTTACCCCAGCAAGTAAATATAGCAAAAATCTAGAAGCATCATCAATTAATGACATGAAATATTCTTTTCCACACACCATTCATCTCACATAGATCAGAATGTAAAAGGAGTTCTAGAGGTGCCAAAAGCCTCCCTCCACTGCCTTGTGAGGCTTTCGAGGTTGCTTAGATTGCACACAATTATGACACTTAGAACCTTTGGTAATGGTGAAATCTAGAATTAACCAAAGTAAGCTCACCAAAAATTCATATCTAGAATTAATCAGTAAGCTAGATAGATGTGACACTCAAACTTCACATGACACAAACGAGAATGCCAAAAACACCTGAATTATCATTAATTGTGTCACAAAATCTGATTCATGACTTATTACAAAAAATCTACCAAACTTAGGCTTAAAACAAACCTCCCGCAATCATAGCGCCTTCACCAATAAATTGTCCATGCTTAGACATAACTACTTTTATTGGACTCCAACACTATAAAAGATGAGGCATTATTGGGGACTCTTTAAAATCTTTAAGGCTGAAGTTGAAAATTAACTAGAAAGAAAGAAAAAATTAACCAACATGTCTTGTTAATACTTTTATCAGTTTGCAATGTGCAACAAAACATATGAAAACACATGCTAGAATTTATATATGATGAATAGTTATGATAAAATTCATCAAAGAAATTAATAATCTCAAAGGCCGCCCAATAAAAGTTCCCTAATGGGTTTTATTGTTTCAGCCCATGAGTAAAGGTGTGAGGTGCGATATCAATTAATTAGTATCATACCGCTGGTTGATGTGGACGAGGGAGTTTTCCTCCCTATATATTTGTACCAAGTTTACCTGGGATTAGACACAACACCACAACTATAATTGGGAGTTTCAATTAGAAAATCCTAAAGGGAAGTTTAGTGGTTTGCTAAGTTAGTAGATACATGATTAGACTTATTAGAATCTTTAGCCAACGCCTCAGGATATGATACTCTAGAATACTCATCCTAGGAAAAGCGCAATGGTAGGTGTTCTCTCGGCACTGCGTAATCCTTCATATTCTTTTTAGCACTTAAATACCAACAAGCTTTTGGCGCCGTTGCCGGGGAAGCATTTGGCAATAAGATTTTAATAATGATCTTGATGTCTACTAATTTAGTATATCAATAGCTTTAGTAGGATTACCCTTGTTCTTTTGAGTTGTGGAATAGACAGACAAAAAAGATGTCGCTATGACCTTCCCACAAAAAATTCCACAAGAAAAAGAAGAAACATTGAAGAACCTGGTGCCCCAAATAGGGCCCTCGCGACCGCTATGAGAGGTCCGGGAAGGGTATTTTAGCCAAGCCTTACCCGCACCATGTGCAATATGCGGAGGTACGTTGCTTGAACCCTCGACCTTCCTGCATGTGTAGACCATTTGCACCACTTGCATCGCCCAAAATTCCCTTCCAATTAGAAAATCCCTAAAGTAGTAAAAATAATATTTTCCTTTTTCCCCTACTGCACATAAAGGCCCTCCATCCCGTCCCCGGTCATCAAGGTTTTGGGAAGCGCCGCGGTGATCGCCCTCCCAAATCTTCCACGCGCTTCTTCATCGCTGCATCATCCCGCCATTATAAGGTTTGGCGCTGGATCATCAAATAACAACAAGGAACACCCATCGACTAAGCTTCAGCGGATCGCCGCCCCGCATCAACACCACCGTGTAACTTCTACATCGCGTATTACATCTGTGTTCTAATCTATTGTTCATCATGTTCAACTGCCCGTGAACCGCCATGTTTACATCGCTTGCCATGATCATGCTTTTGTTATATACTATTGGATCATGTCATGCTTTGCTATATGCTTTTTAGATCATGATATGCTTTGTTATACGATGCTAAGTTGCTAGTATGATACACATGTTTACACTAGTTGTTATGATCATGCTTGCATATGATCTTGATATGCTTTTTGTGTTATGCTAGTATGCTTCACATGTTTAATCTAGTCAGCCAGGGCACGCGATTTATTTTTTTAAAAATTAATCTAGAAATTGCTTCAATATCTCAAACAACAATCCAAAACCTTTATTATAGCCTTTTTCTTTGATTTAACTATGGCTTTTTTCTAATCGACGTACTGGAGGCTAGAAAAAATTTCTAGTGCAAATTTTAAAGAGGCGCCAGAAGTTAAGGCCATGCTCCGCTACGTGCTAAAAAATGTTTTGGATTATTGTTGGCTTGCCCGAGGAAATATCTCCTCGAGAGAAGATTCCTGTGGGCAACACTATCAACCGAATGGGTTTGTAGTAAAAGGTGAAGAGCAAAAGGTGTCATGGAGGTCTTGTAAACAGACTATTTTGACCAAATCAAACCGCAAAAATGCAGAACTTATCTTTTGGATATAGCTATGCTTTGTTATATGATGCCAAGTCATGCTAGTATGATACACATATTTGCACTAGTTGTTATGATCATGTTATGCTAAGTATGATGTTGAATCATGCTATGATCTTGATATGCTTTTTGTAGCGCGCTAGTACACTGCATACATGCTTAATCTAGCTGCCTCAGCTCATCATGGTTTACTTTTATGAAATTAACTGAAATTGCCTAATATATTAACAACACAAAGGGTTATTCACCTAATGGAAATGCAAGCTAACAACTTCAAGTGAAGCACTACTTACTTTTCGTAGACATTTGGGGTTAACTAAAAACTTTTTGTGTCCTCATCACCTTAGCCGTGGATTGAAAACACTTCCAATAAGCCTACACATGAGTAAAATGCAAAATGTTGGCTTTTTTTATTTTTAGTAACATATTAAGAAAAATGCCCGGTCGGGCTTTAGGTTAGGAACACTCAACGTGTTTTATTGCAAGCCTTTCAACGAATGAGTATCCGGAATTCAAGCCGGGCGCAGAGTCGGGACTAAAATCCCCCCCGCCCACTTTACAGTAAATGACAATGAATCCAAAGGTCCACCGTGTTGCGCGCCAACATGACAAAAATCCTTGTCAAGATGTTTCCTAGGCCCTATTCTAGATATGTAACGCCCCATGCCGCCAGCCCGGGCCGCCTTCTTCTGGGTCAATGGTTCGTGATCAAGAAAGCCAACCGACAAAGACATGGTAATTTAGCTTCCCCCGAAAGGTGCATCTAAGAATAGAGGCATGCAAAGCAAATTTAGCAAGCAAATAGATGAAGAGGCATCCCAAAGTGAGTGCGTAGAATAGGAAGAAATTATATCAATACAAAGGTCATGCGCACACATCCAATACTTCCAAAGGCTACGGAGGTCAAACAAATCGTTTAAAACCCACATTGATCGCATTTCTTCGCCCTGCGGTCCACGCCAAAAACCTTTTCGCGGCACCGCAAAGAACGCTTTCACATTTTGCCTCGCTTGTGGTCGCTTTGTCGTGATGTACCACTCATGAAGAGTAAAGACAAGAAGGCCCCGCTTTGAAGTTTTTCTGCGATAGCATTGAGATCCATGCTAGTAGTTAGGGTTGGGCAAGATGAACCGGCGGCACAAGCCACTCGTGTCCCCGTGCTCATCTACGTGTTCCTGTGCTCGCTTCTTAACCGCTGGCCTTCCACTAACCGCAAAGATCCCGCCCCGGCCGCAAGAATGGCTAAGGTGGTGCCGCTGCCTGCTAGACAAACCTACCAGACTAGAGATGCGTTGGCGTGCGCCGAAAAATTGATATCGTGCGGATTCCATCGCTTCCACCTTAGCTGCTTTGAGTTCATCTAGTGCGCGAAGAAGCTTTGTGCTTAACCGCTTGTGTCGCCGCTTCCCTCTTCTTCTGCATTCAGTCTTTTTCGCACACGCCGACCAACAAGTCTTCCCACCAACCTAAAACACATGCCGTGTTCTGTTTTTCTTCCTAAGCTGCGGCGCGCCCTTTTACTTAATTGCCGCGCCTTTTCCTTCCCTTCATCGCGATTAAAGCTGGACGGCCGATGCCCCGCCTCTATAGTAATAACTTCCTCAGACGCCATATCTTCCCCTTACACCAATGATACCGAAGGACGGGTTGCCTTCTAAAACTATCCGATAAAAGACCGAGCCTCTTCACAGTCCAAACAATTTCAGCCTTGTCACCGACACGCCAAAGAGATGCTCAATGCACGAAAAATCCCGCAAGGTTCTCAGGATATTTGTCCCAAGGATTTTGATTCTTTGCGCTAACCCATCGCCCCCGCCTAAAACCTTTGGGAGAGTGCCGCATAATCAACTATCCCAAGGCACCTCATTTAATAGGTGATCAAAAATTCAGGCTACATCGCAGGCTCTCGCTTCTTCCCCACCGATGATGTGTTGTTGCCTCACAAGTTGGATCAAAAATCACGTAGTAGCTTCATCGCCTGAACAGATTTAAAAATTCTCACGCCTGAAATTAGCAAGACCCTAATATTATACAGCTTGTTTTAATAAGAATGTATTTGAGTAGCAGCTCATTTTAATAGGCACATTTTTGTAAGCCAAGATAGTAGAGTACTCTTACTGCAGCAATCGTGTTTTTGAGCACGAAATATATTCATCTATAAAGAAAATAAGCAGCAGTAGCAGTTTTCATGACAAAAACACACGATAACAAATAATATAGTAGAAGTCGCGTACCGTCAAGATCTACAACACCATATATCCATTCGGACAAATTATCAACTTTCTCACTTACGCGCATCAAAAATTCAGCGCATAACCGTGGTCTCTCGCTTCTTCCCTACCATGATGCGCGCGCTTGATGCCTACCGTTGATGGAAATCATCAAGTAGCTTCGCCGCCTCGAACGCATTTTGAAAATTTCAAGAATCCTTCAAAAAAATAGCAGGCCTAATATTATACGCTCAATTCTCAGAATAGGCACTTTTATGAGGACTACACCCAACCACCAAGGCGTAGAACAACTAAATTTAGTCTCAGGAATAGAGGAATATAAACAAAGTAACTGCACTTTTTTAGTAACAAATTGTTTTAATAAGGACATTCCTCAGAAGGCAAGATAGTTGAAGAACTCTACAGCGCCATATTGTTTTTGTCTTCTTTGAGCACGATATTCATGTATAAGGAAAATTAAGCAAACAGATTTTGCAGCATCCTATGATAGAAACACACGACATAACAACATTATAGTAGCACCTGCGTCCCGTTTAGTATCCGGTGAATCACATATCCATCCGAGGATAAATTGCCAGCTCAATTCTCAGAATAGGCAGCCTATGAGTGACCAAACAAACCAAAGAGGCGAGAGAACCAAAAAAAAATGCAGTTTAGAAATAGAGGAATATAAAAACAAATCGTGAGTTTAGCAACAGTTCGCTTAATAGGATCATTTTTAAAGACAAGGTATATAGTTGTACTCTTACGTGATTAGTTGTGTTTCTTGAGCACGCGATATTCATCCATAAAGAAAACAAGCAGCAAGAGTTGCAATGTCCTATGACAAAACACACGATAATAACATTATAGTGAAGTCGCA
>JADLZK010009174.1:0-82137 GCA_015847255.1 Hyparrhenia diplandra
GAACCATCCGACCTGTTTCGTCGGGCCTCCGTGGGCCGTGCTCGGGTCAGTTTGGACTGGCCCAGAAAGATCTGGCGACCCAGATTGCGGTCCGCAACTGCTCAAATTCTTTTCACTCAATTGTGCAAAGCAATGACCCTCAAAAAAAAAAAAATTGTGCAAAAAAAAAAAAGTGCAAGCAGTGCAAAAAGAGGCAAGATATCTTCAGTTCATCACATTGAAAGGCAACCAAAAATCCCAAAACATCTCACAAGATGGCTTGCACTCCTCACCTTCGTCACGCGCGCCATCTCCTCCGTCACTTACCCTTGCAAGGCAACTGATCACGAGGCCGCGATCCGCCGCGACATCAATCCGTGCCGTATCAGCCTCCGTGCAACAGGTCCATAGGCCCGCGAGCCAGCCGCCGGTCGGCGTCCACCACGGTGAGCTCTCGCCGTGGACCGGGCCCACGCGCGCTGCCGTTTCATCAACGCTTACGCTTGCCACGTTTGTGGCCGTGGGATTTATGGCAGCAGGGGCAAATACGTACTCTCTCTCCCGCCGGTTTCGGCCTCCTCCTCTGGCTCCCTCATCGCTATAAGCAGGCTCCACCGCTTCCGCAATGGCCACCCTAATTCGCTCGGCGTCGGGGAGAAGAGAAGCGCGCGTCCATGGCACCGGGAAGATCTCTCCGCGCTGTAAAAATTCCCTTCCCCCGCGCTGCATATTCGATGACGATGGATGAGCAGTGTTGTTTTTAAATTTTTTGGGTGGCTTGGTCAGTCACTGATCAAGCACCATTCGTGTCGGTTCTCTTTGCAGGCGGCGGCAGCGCTGCTGCTGGTGCTGGCGACAGCGTGCGCACGCGCCGGCGGCGCGTCGGTCGGGCCAGGATGCCGGAAGCACGTGGCGAAGGTCACGGAGTACGGCGCGGTGGGGGACGGAGGACGCTCAACACGGCGGCGTTCACCAAGGCGGTGGCGGACCTGTCGCGGAGCGCGCGCGACGGCGGCGCGGCGCTGGTGGTGCCGCCGGGGAAGTGGCTCACGGGGCCCTTCAACCTCACCAGCTGCTTCACGCTCTACCTCGACGAGGGCGCTGAGATCCTCGCGTCCCAGGTGAGTGATATGAGAAGGCCCCCAATCCAACCCCATGCTCCTCCCGCAATTTCGCTCGCCGCGCCGGCGTTCCGCTGCAGCGGTTACGTCGCCGCGCTTAGCGCATGAACTGCCCACGTAATGGCGTATTAGGGGCCCGTGACCTTGCGGTAGGTTACAATGACATGTGGGGCCTATAAACGCCCGTCACAAAAAAACACAGGCTTTAGTTCATCACGGGACACCTCCCGTTTTCGTAGGCCGGTCTCTTCTTCGCTAGGGACAATGGCTTTTTGCGCTGGGGACCCTGAACCCGTCTTTTCTAAGCAAGTCACTACTAGTCTGCCCCTATGCGGCTATGCACATGACATGCTCCCCAGAATGTCCTTGTGCTCTTGAACTTCCGTGATGAATGCCGTGGTTCCATTCCATGATTCCTATCTCGGTCTTTTGCAACGTCACTGCATTGGTAATTTGGTATGACAGAGTGCATAGCCTGTAGATCTGCATAGGAAGCATGGAAATGGAAGTGTTTGTTTGTAGTGCATCATTTATTGAGAATCCAAAGCGTTTCATCAAGACCTGAATACTGAATATATTTCTGTTCAAACGAATGGGAAGTTTTGTTCTGCCTTTTTACTGAAGTTAATGTAGTTGAGTAACGTAAAATGGGCAATAGAAACTTTAGTAGTGCTGGTACAGCATTGATAAACAATCCAAAACAGTTGCAAGTTTGTTATTTACTAGTACAAAAAACTAATTACTACCACTTTCAGAAAACAAATTACAGGACTTTTTGTCTACCTAAGGTGGCTCTTAAATATGAATCCCAAGTACTCGACTGGCTTCGATTGACTCTCGGCTCTGTACTTGGCAGTGGTTGCAACACCGAAAGAAGAAGCCGGTGGCTAACTGGCTATTGAACACTTGTAGTACAGCTTTTGATCAGCCAGATGCTTAATATTGACGACCATTTTCCAAACGATCGGGTAGTACAGCTTTTGATCAGCCAGACATAACTGTTTCTTTTCCTTTGTTTTTATATAAAAAAAAATGTCAGTTTAGTATAGTGCACACACGCTGGTTAGATTTGCTCTGCTATTGTCACCTATATGGCTGTATCTTGTTTGCACCATTTGCATTCGTCCAGTGATCCCTATGCTGTTCATTCATCTGTTTTTTTCAGGACATGAGTCATTGGCCTCTCATAGCTCCCCTGCCGTCTTACGGGAGAGGAAGGGACGAGCCTGGCCCAAGGTACAGCAATTTCATTGGAGGATCCAATCTCACCGACGTCATCATTACAGGTACAGTACATATGCCCTACCTTCTAGTAGTAGTATATCCAAGATGAGGTTGTAGCTGCAGAAATTTGACGAACTGCACAAATTTCAGGTAAAAATGGAACAATCAACGGGCAGGGGCAAGTCTGGTGGGACAAGTTCCACGCCAAGGAGCTCAAGTTCACCCGTGGACACCTCCTCGAGCTAACCTACTCTCATAACATAATCATCTCTAATGTCACCTTCCTCGACTCGCCATACTGGAACCTCCACCCTACCTATTGCACGTACCGCTCTCAACTCTGAAAGTCTCAAGTCATTGTTCCAGTGGTGGTTTCTGAAACAAAAAATGTTTCAGTGGTGATCTCACGCATGCCATTGTCTTGCACAGCAATGTGACCATCAGTGGCGTAACCATTCTTGCACCGCTGAATTCGGCTAACACCGATGGAATAGACCCAGGTAACTAGATCAGTTAGCTTTCAGCCATGTTCCTTTGATGACTCTAACAAGTGAGAAGCATCTGTTTCTGATTCTGGCATCCCGGCTTAGTTTGTATTTGGATTTGGTTTTTTCCTCCTCTTAATGAAACACGGGTGAATGGCCCGATCGCGAAAAAAAAAAAAAAAGAGAAGCATCTGTTTCTGATTCTGAACGCCATGTGATGTTTCATCGCCTGTGCAGACTCTTCCTCGCACGTCAAGATCGAAGACTGCTACATCGTCTCCGGCGACGACTGCGTCGCCGTGAAGAGCGGGTGGGACGAGTACGGCATCAGGTTCAACATGCCGAGCCAGCACATCCTCATCAGGAGGCTGACCTGCATCTCCCCACGAGCGCCATGATCGCGCTGGGCAGCGAGATGTCCGGCGGCATCCGCGACGTGCGCGCCGAGAACAACGTCGCCATCAACACGGAGTCGGCCGTCAGGGTCAAGTCCGGCGCCGGGAGGGGCGGCTTCGTCAAGGACATCTTCGTGCGCGGCCTCAGCCTCCACACCATGAAGTGGGTGTTCTGGATGACCGGCAACTACGGGCAGCACCCCGACAACACGTCCAACCCCAACGCCATGCCCGAGGTCACCGGCATCAACTACAGCGACGTGTTCGCCGAGAACGTGACGATGGCCGGCAGGATGGAGGGGATCCCCAACGACCCCTACACCGGCATCTGCATATCCAACGTGACCGCCCGCCTCGCGCCGGAGGCCAACGAGCTACAGTGGAACTGCACCAACGTCAAGGGGGTCACCTCCGACGTCTCGCCCAAGCCATGCCCGGAGCTCGGCACGCAGGGCAAGCCGTGCGCCTTCCCGGAGGAAGAGCTCGTCATCGGCCCACCGGAACTGCCAAAGTGTAGCTACTGAGGCCGGCGAGATCATATAGTTCAGTGATAGTCTAGACAAGCAGTTTAAGATATGCAGCTGAAATACGTCTGCCTGATCCATTTCACATTACTGCTTACCCCAATTACGTTTGGCAGCGGTATTACCCGTGACTACTAGTACATATTATGCATCAGCAAGAAATCAGCAAAAAGCACATGAGACCAAAGCAGAGCTTTTTCCATTCCATCTTCTGACATTTTAAGTACAACAAGTTACATAATTCACAGACAACAACATCGGATTTGTAAGCCAAATTCCGCAAAAAAAGATGACAATTAATTAACAAGCTGAGCAGAGTGTGCAAACATGGGCTGGCTGGTTGGTTCCTCTCATCACCGTCTTCCTCCCTTGCCCTTGCCCTTGCTCAAGAAGTGGTGCCGCTTCAACCTCTTCTTCCGGATCACCACGTCCGACTTGATGTTCTCCGAGAACGGCATGCCGAGGAGGGTGAGCAGCCTCAAGGCCTCGTTGTCCGTCTTGGCGCTGGTGACGATGGACACGTCCATGCCGTTCTTCTTCCCTCCCACCTCGTACGGGATCTCCGGGAACACGCCCTGATCACGGAGACCCATGCTGTAGTTGCCGTGCCCGTCGAAGCTGTTGGGGTTGACACCCAGGAAGTCCATGGTCCTAGGGAGCCCAAGGTTGATGAGCCTATCCAGGAAGTTGTACATTATCTACAGCCAAGGACAAAAGAAATTAAGCCTACACCAAGCAAATAAGCTCACAATTTCCACTTAATAGCAGATTATATACTAGAATGCATCATTCCATCCAAACTGCCACGAAATTCTACTTTCATACACCAAGGCACCAAGCTGTCTGTCAACTGTGAATGTATAAAGTATGAACTTTGAGTAGACCAAATGAACAATAGAATGGGGCTCACCCTGCCGCGGAGGGTGACTGCGATACCGATGGTGTTTCCCTCACGGATCTTGAAGCTGGCCACTGACTTCCTGGCCTTGGTCTTGACGGGCCACTGCCCGGTGATCATGGCGAGGTCCTTCATGGCGGCCTCCAATCCCTTGGAGTTCCCTGCATCCGCACCCAGCCCGCAGTTCACCACAATCTTCTCGATCTTGGGAACCTAGTCGTTCGAACCAACCGCACACATCAAAGTCAAAATCCAATCACTACAAGGAGAAATGGCTACGACTACGCGGAGAAATGGCAAGCCTTTTCTGCGGCGAGGAGCAGGGTCGAGCACCTGGTGGACATTGGTGTAGCCGAACTCCTCGGTAATGAGCGGGACGACTTTTTGGTCGTAAACGGCCTTGAGCCGGTGCACCCTCTGGGCCTCGGCTGGGTCGACGAGCACGATGCCGGAGGGCGAGGTCGGCGGCGGCGTGGTTGGGGGCGGCGCCTCGGTCGCGGCGGAGGCGACGACGCGGAGAGCTCGGCGAGGAGGCGCAGAGGACAGGAGCAGGCACCGGCGCGCGCAGGAGGAAGAGGTGGTTGTGGCGACGGGGAAGGGCGTGCCCGACGAGGGCAGGGTCACAGCCGAGGCTGCCATTGGAGCGGGGTGCGCGGAGGCGAACGCGGCGCGGCTTATGCCATGGATGAGGAAGACGGTTGCTGGATAAGGCGTCGGTTGTGCCGCTAGCCAGTCCAGTGGTTCTCTGGGCTGGGCCTTCTTTAGTCGTGTGCTCTAGATTGAACAGACAGAGAAGGCCAAAGCCCATCAAGCCCAGGCCAAGATTGCTCAATGGATCATTAAACTTTCCTTAAACCAAATAAGCCTAACATAATGTTGCGGCCTTGTTTTGCTAGTAACGAAGTTCAGATCGCGATTAACATGGGATATTGAGATGATGAGTTAGTACCACACCGCGGGGTGACAGGCATAGAGCTGCTGAGGCGTGTACAAAAGAAGGCACATGGCTACAATCCAACTCATACCTTTTCGGCCTTTTGGCTAAGATCAAGTGTTGTATCTCGTTTTATCGGTTTAATATATCGATATGTGGGACACGTGCCACAATGAATGATATTAAATTTATTTTTTGGGGGAAGAATCTAATATGGTAGCTTGCTATCAAGGTTCTCATGTGCACTATTCCTAGGGTTGCACTATTGCTTAAAGATGTTGGCGCACCCCAAACAAATCAAAATTAAAAATGTTGAAAGTTCACATGAAGAAATAAATATGCTGAAAGTTAATTTGAATTGGATTGGCACATGAAGAATATTTAGTTGTTTAGGCGCATGAAAAAAAAGGAAGGAAAGACCTGTGTTAGTAATAACATCTAATATTTGAACCACATTTTCACTTTATATTTAAATTTATTTTTGTGAGGGAGGTTCACTTTATATTTAAATTTATTTTTTTGTGAGGGAGGGCTCACTAACAATTTGGTTCTTGAGTGTCACCTAGCCGTTGCACAGGCAGGGCTTGGCACACCCCCAACAAATTAAAACTTGAAGCATCTTGAAGTTTTCAACTCATTGATGGATTAATATTGGACATGATTTTGACTGTAGATCAGATCTTAGTTTTCCTATCATGCATGAGTTGTACTTTGCAGTAAGTTAAACCGTACACAGCATAGTTTTAGAAATGTTACAACTTACAAATGCATGAGTTGTACTTTGCAGTACTAGTTACTAAACCGTACTCGGCATAGTTTTAGAAATGTTACAATGTCGCCCAGCCTTTGCACTGTTGGCAACTTGGCACACCCTAACCAAATCAATTTTGAAAGTGTCATATCACGAATGAGATTTGGATTTAGATTGTAGATCGGATCTTTAGTGCATCTAATATTATACTTTGCATTACTTACTCAATTCAATCCCCTTCCGAGGAGGGAGGCCTCACCGCAGCCCTGAAACTCTCTTCGCCGGCGCCGGCGCCATGTACGCCAGGTGGACCGACAATCCGCCGCAGACTCTGACAGCGCCTGCGATTATCGAGATCGAGAGATCTCGTCCCATGTTCATCGGCATCGAAAAGGCAAAACAATATCACGAGGAGGATCTGTCGTCACATGCGCATGCATGCCGCGTTCGGTTTGTTAAACGAGCCAGTCGCTGGAACCGGATTTGGTAGGTCCCAAGCCGGCCAACTCCCAACGGCCAACCGTGTCTTCACGCTTCAGTTGTCAGTCAGTTCAGTTCAGGCAGAGCAAAACCCCCCACATGTCCTGTTCCACCGGCGACTTGGGCCGCCCGGCAGCAGCACTGCCACTATTCAGACAACGACGACAAACAACGCCACGAGCCCACGACGACGCTGGTCCTGGTCGCCTGTACATGAATGAACCGGCCACTATTCCGGCAAACCGCCCGGCACAACCTGGGCGTTTACAGTGTTAACAATGCTAATGCTAGCAAAAGTGCAAAACACTGTCAATCCATCAGCATGAATCCTAATGGAGCCCGTCTCTTGTTAGATCAACACACGAGATGCTCACAGACAGGAACCGCGTGCAGCGGTCGTTTCGCACGCATAAACCGTATTCGCAGAGTTTCAGAAACGTTGCAGTAAACGAGGAAGGGAGTCAGGGAAAAATAACGCCAGACTGTTCTTCAAACGACAATAGAAAAATAAGGGAGGTCACTGTCAGCAGCACGAATGCACGGTGTTACTGTACAATCGATACGTACAGTACAGAGTCAGAGATCAGAGACCGCTACAAACGGTGCTGGTAGTAACTACTACTACTAGCAAGCATCACCCACGGCACCGGCAGTGTGCTCCACCGGCCCGTCCCAAATCATGCTTCATGCAAGAGCTAGCTGCCGCTACCAGTTTCTGACTATCTCGAAATTATTCCTCGATCTGCACTTGTATTGACAGGAAAGCACACGCTAGCACTCGTATATGTACATCAAAATGCTGGAGGATCTATCTAATGTGAGAGCCTGAGAGGGAGAAGAAGGTGGAAAAAACAGCAGGATTCAGAAGCTAATTAAAGCATTCAGGTAGGTCTTATTGGGTGGCGTCTAGGGCCTCCCTCCTCCTGATCCTCTTCTTGATCTCCTTCTCCAGCTCCTCAGTCCCTCCCACCTCCTTGAGCTCCTGCAGCCAAATGGTTTGTTTATTAAGAGCTTCTTCTGCACAGGTTCAGGTTCATATGGAATGAATCTGCATAATCGAATTGGTGCTATGGTTAACACTTAGCACAATTCAGTTGAGACTACTAACCTTGGGCCCCAGGAACAGGCCGTAGGGCACACCCTGGAACTTGTCCATGTGATGTATCTGCAGGCAGGAGGAGGAGCAATTACAACACAGGCAGGGCAGGCAGATGGGGCAGAAGAGAAGGCGACGGTACCGGACCGGACCTGATGGGCGGCGGCGACACGGCGGAAGTAGGGCACGTTCTCGATGGGCCCGACGGGGAAGCGGCGGTGGACGAGGCCGTCGTGCACGAACATGTAGGCCATCCCGAACAGCGTGATGCCCAGCCCCTGCAACGCCGAGGCACGTCAGACACAGAGCAGAGCCGGCCGACGGACCGAGCGTGCACCGGTGCACGTGCCTTGTTCTTGGTTGCCATCGCACGCGACGCGACAGCAGAAACAAACGCCACGAGGGGGTGGTCGCGTACGTAAAGAGACTCCTCTTCTAATCCTCTTTCTCTAACCCTCTTTCTTCTTCTGTACTATAGTTTATTATCTCGTGCCCGTGTGCCGTGTTCTAGCAAGTCTTCTTTTTGACCGATGCGTCAATGTCGCTAGAGGCCAGCACTAGGCGGCCGCCGGCCGTGGACGTGGACGCCGATGTGTGGACGCGCCGGCGACGTGGGTGCGAGAATGATTTGCCTTTCCTTTCTGATGATGTACTACTACACTACGTTCCACACGCCTGCAGCCTGCTGGGTCAAATTCTAATGTTTTTGTTGGGACCGACCCCGACTCCGAGTGGAAATGGAGGTGGAGGCGAGAAAGCAACGGCAGGAAAGAATCGTCGTCGGCACTGGGCAGAGAGACCACCGGGAGGAGCAGAGCAGCAGGGACTCACCGCGCCGAAGCAGAGGCCCGGGACGAGGCCCCGGTTGAAGAAGCCGTAGGCGAGGAGGGACATGGCCGGGACGGCGTTGACGATGGCGAAGACGTCGTTGAGCTCGAAGGGCCCGTCGCGTGGCCGGTGGTGGGACTCGTGCATGTCCCACAGCGACGCGTGCCACAGCGCACGGTGCGCCCACCGCGCCCAGAACTCCATCCCCACCTGCAAACCACAACCAGAGACGAGATCTTTTTTCGGTTACCTGCTGCTGATTTTTCGGCTTTGGCTTTGTCCTTGCGTGCGTCCGCACCGGACGCCGCGCCATCGATCGCCGATCGTGGCCGAGGAAATGGACGAGTCGGGGAACTCACCGCGGCGCCCACCGAAAGCGCGAAGGTGCCGACCATCTCCGTCACCGGGATCTCGCCGCCTCCTGACCAAGCAAAGTATCCGTCCATGAGTGGGGATCGATCGACATGGCGGATGGAATGGAATGAAATGAAATGGATGGACAGGAATCGGTGCTGTACCGCCATTTGCCAGGCGAAGCGGTAGTAGACGGCGGCGGCGGCCATGGACGTGATCCCGAGGCTGGACATGACCGCCGCCACCAGGTACGTCCGCCGCTCCGACTGCTTCCGCGCCTTGCGCGCCGCCACCGCCACTCGCGCGGCCTCTGCCTCCGCCTCCTCCTGCGCGTCCCCTCTGTCGTCGCCGTGGGGAGCGACCACGGCCTCGTCCTCCGGCGCCCGCGCGCGAGCACGGGCGCGCCGGGCCGCGGCGGCAGCCGGAGGCGCGAGCACCAGCGACCGCGGCCGCAGCCCTGCATGCGCGGGGGCAAGGCCGGGCGCGGGCCGGGCCTCCGGAGGCGGCACGGGGCGAGAGGGAATGGGGCGGCCACCAGCCTCGCGACGGACATGGCTTGGCTGCCCGCGCGGTCACAAGTTGAGGGAGGGGAGAGATGAGAGGGACAGTGGTTGGGCAGGTGTCTCGCCGGTCGGCCCGAGTAGTTTTGGGCGTCGGTACACGGAGGCGCGGGGTGGACGACGAGGACGAACAAGTGGGCCGGAGTCGTCGTCGTCGTCGGTGGACGGTGGCAGTGGTGGGACGGGAGTCAACTTGCGGCATGGAGATGGATCCGTGCGCCGGCCGGAGCGGGGAGAGCGGCGCTGCCTTTTATACTGGGAATGGGAATCGCGAGCAAGGAGACGGGTCCGTCCAGTCCACGCGGATACTGTTACCATTGCTGTGCGTGCGTGCGAGCTGACTCACCCTCTCCCAGTCACGGCCACCACCTGACGTCGTGACCTGACCTCGCGTGCGTATTTTAGCGAGGGAACGTACGGGAGGAAGGCGTGGGCGTCGCCGTCGCTGTCCTCCTTGCGTTCTCACTGCATATGCTGCTGCCCTGTAGGCTGTAGTACTGCCTGACTCATCAGGTCAGTCGGGCTAGTGTTAATCGTGTCGCCGTCCTGGTGTCCCTCGCGGCTGCCTGGATGCGCTTCGATCGGCCGGCCGGGGAGGGCCATTGAGTGTCCCGGAGACGAGGGCCGTCCCATTCCGGATAGGAGTAGGTGCGGCGGGCTGTGCGGCGGGCAGCCTAGGGTAGCCAAGCCAGCCACCGCGGCGGCAGTGGAAAAGGACAGCGCGGGCACATGGCCATGGCCGGGCGGGCGCGCGTCACCACGTGGCGGGAACGGGTTGCCTGCCTGTCCCCGCGAGCGCGCATGCCGACCCGCCGTTGTCCTGTCCATCCATCCATCCCTGTCGTGTTCCACCATTTCTATCCGGAACGTCTTCTGCCTCTACGCAACGTCAAGCACTTTGGCTCCAGAAAATCTCTCCTGGAACCGCACTGCACGTGATTGAATCCAAGATTGGTGAAATGTCAAGATAGATAGGTTGTGATGAATGAAATATTCAGCTGATCTCTGTCATTCCCAGCATTGCGTTGCGTCTTAAAATAACCCATTCTAGTCTATTCATTCATGGCTCGTGACCAGCGCGAGATAGCCGGTGAATTACTTTACTGTCGCCTGCTTTCACAATGCGTTCTTCGTCGTATAATTATCCTAAGCAATTCTGGCCCACTCCCATACTGTATCACCCCAGTAGTACAAGGCTTGTCACCTAGCATAGTGTAGGAGGAGCTATAGCTCTTTCGTGCAGGAATTGTAGTGTTCTTTGCCTCCACCGTTTCGTAGTTTATTTTATGGCAGAGCCATAGCCATTTCAACCCATTCTATAGTAATCTACAGGTTCAAGCACTGTGGTACATTTTTTAGGCGAATTCTCTAGAATTTCGGCACCAATTCGATGTGCACCCATTCTACACATGAAATCCAATAATGTGCGATAGCATCAGGATGCAGTTGTGTTCCTGTAACGGCACTCACTTTAGCTAGTACTTCTTATCACAGGCACAAAACTATATGGAACACATACTCTGGCCCAAGTCTCCACTAGCTGGACATGACAATATGGCAATGCGCCGGAGTACCGCACGCATGCAGCCCGCGCGCCTCCTTTTCTTTTCTCCGCGTTGCATTGCAGAGTCCGAGACGGCTGAGGCGAGGTACGTGTCAACACCGGGGGTCCTCCGCTGTCTTCCCGGTGCTCTGCATGCCGCCCCACTACGGATCCCACTTGCCGACGCCCACAGCACCCGGCCTCATGGCGAATATACAAGCAAGCTAGGTAGACGCACGACGAGTCGACGACGACGATGCAGCGCACCGCACCGTCGGCCTCGGGGTCGATCGGGCTCCCTCGCCCGGACACCTGGTGAGATCGATGGATGCTAGTGGTGGCGAGGCGACCGGGACGAGAAAGAAAGCGAGTGCCTTGATGAGTGAGTGCTTCATGCATGGTGGGTGGTGGCGACGCGAGGTTTGGCGACCCCAACTCGACCGACCGCGGGGCCGCCGTAGTGGCGCTGCCTGCCCGCGCCGCGTTTGCTCGGGCTCGCCGACACGTAGCTCGCCTGCCGTGCAGGATAACTAACTCCATAGGCCCACGTGTAGCGCCTATGGCTCTACAGAGATAGATCTGTCATAGGTCAAAACGACTAAACGAGGACGAAATATCGGAGACGGGGAACTTTCCATGATTTGGATTGATGGGATAATGCACCTGCACGGTACCGTCTTCCTTCAATCCTTCCCTTTCATGCTAGTACATGACACAGCACCAATTGCTTGCTAGTACTCGGCTAGCTGACAACTCCTACGAACTCGCCCACACATTGCACGTCTACTGCACCAAATCACGATGCCGCCGGTCACCGTGAGAGCCCGTCAACACCGTGACTGTCACACAATCTTTTTATACTTTTCTATAGACATTAGAAATGTTTGAATCATTTTTTGATGATGATCCAGTGGCCCATCACGTTACAAGAAATGTTGGTTATTTTTCTTGTACCAACCGACCGCGGGGCCGCCGTAGTGTCGCCGCATGGAGGCCCACAAGAAAATAAAACAACATTTCGCGAACGTGGTAGACCCGCTGGATCATCATTCAAGCGGGCGATTCCATCATCAACCGTTAGACACAATTTTACCACGGCCACAAGAGACAATTAATAATGTTTTTCTATGGAAAAGCAAAGACAAAAGAGTTAGTGTCCTAAAGACAGGACATGATACAGAATTGAACAATTTACCACAAAGAAACGAGAGATAATAAATAATATTTTTCTATGAAAAACAAGAAAAAAAAAGACCCTGCGGTACCATCGAGCGGGACGTACGATGCTGATTCGTTTGTATGACATGCTCGCATGGTTTAGCTGAATTTGCGGGGCTCCATGGTTTGGCTTTCTCTCGTGGTCGCAAGCTTTCTTTTTTAAAATTCTTTTGAAAGAGAGATAGGTACTAATCTTATTTTTTATTGGGAGTTGCTATATATCTCTTTCACAAAAAAAACAACCAACATTTTTTGCGACATGGTAGACCCTTGGATCATCATCCAAGGGTGAGATCTGTCATCAATCGTTAGCTAACACAATTTTACCACAAATGCATAAGAGACAATTAACAATGTTTTTCTATGGAAAAGCAAAGACAAAAGAATTAGTGTCCTAGCACAAAAGGACATGATACAAATTTGAACAATTTTACCACAACAAACAAGAGACTTTTTTCTATGAAAAACAAGACAAAAAAAAGGACCGTGCGGTACGAATATTACGATACAATCAAGCGGGACGTACGATGCTGATTCGTTTGTATGACATGCTCACATGGTTTAGCTGAATTTGCGGGGCTCCGTGGTTTGGATTCTCTCTCGTGGTCGTAAGATTTCTTTTTTTAAAATTCTTTCGAAAGAGAGATAGGAACTAATCTTATTTTTCTTATTGGGAGTTTATATCTCTTTTACAAAGAAAAATAACCAACATTTTTTGCAGAACGTGGTAGACCTTTGGATGATCATCCAAGGATGAGATCTGGTCATCAACTGTTACTAACACAATTTTTACGCCGCAGACAAAGAGACAATTAACAATGTTTTTCTATGGAAAAGAAAAGACGAAAGAGTTAGTGTCCTAGCACAAAGGACGTGATACAGATTTGAACAATTTACCACAACAAACAAGAGACAATAAATATATTTTTTTATGAAAAACAAGACAAAAAAAAAAAGGACCGTGCGGTACGAATATTAGGATAGAGCGGGACGTACGATGCTGATTCGTTCGTATGACACGCTCTCATGGTTTAGCTGAATTTGTGGGGTCCGTGGTTTGGCTTCTCTCTCGTGGTCGCAAGATTGCTTTTTTAAAATTCTTTCGAAAGAGAGATAGGAAAGGTGATATTTTCATATGGGAAGACACATAAGAAAGCAGAGTTATCAGTCTGGTCTGTTCGGTAGCACAAGAAGCCAGCCGCTACGGCTGCCATACCGAGTCACAGAGCACACTGTCATCAGCTCTGTTAGTCACAAGATAGAATAGGCAGACTCTGCCTGTTTGTGTGTGAAGCTAAAAATGATAAATACTACATGAGACTCGAATCGAGCGTCGCTACTTCCAAAATTCTTCTGGTAAAAAAAAACTAGTGCACAACTGCAGACCAGACCACCTCACTATTCAACTTTCAACACCCACCTTTTTCTTCAGAAGGGTATCAAAACACCTCTTTGAGGAACATCCAACATCTGGCTAAGCTCAAACAAGATTCCAATAGTTTCTGCATCAACGTCAATGTATTTTCCCTCTATACGTTCGTCACATGTGAGGCGCTTTCGGGCAATTGTATCTACTTTGTGAAAGACAACACACTTCGCTTTCTTTTATGATCAAGTTAGTACTCCTGCAGAAGCTCCTCACTTGGAATTCTGCTCAGCCTGGCTGCCATCACTAGCACTTGCTTGCTCCAAAGGATTTCTCAGATATGGCGAGTCTTTGTACTTGGCATATATCGGCAAGTTCAGTGCCTTCTCTGCTATTTTTCTATCCTCGTGAATCCTCTCTATCAAACTCTCAAGCGACGGAAAGTTGGCCTAAGAATTTCAAAGGGATGCCACAAGTCAGGTACATGCATTCAATCTCATGGAACAGTTGTCACCGCTAGCCTGCTAGTATAAAAATCTGCTTGGCCCTCAATTACCTGGGGTCTGATGTAGCCAACAATGGCAAGGCGCAGCTCCTCACCATAGAAGTCCTCAACAAAATCATGAAGCAACCAAGGTTCCTGCAATGGAAGCCTTTTAGAACAAAGTATAGAATGAACATAGAAATACTGTAAAGAACACTCACCGCTGTCTTCTCAGTGTTGTCGAAATATGGGTTCCAGCCAATGCTCATAACCATCTTATATATACCACGTGTTGAAAGTCCAGCCCAGCCAAAGTATACCCCAGACGTATGCTCTGACACGACGTCGGCAAAGTTCTCTGCTGGTAAATTGGCTACAGTATAAAAAAACAAAAACATCAGTTCTCCAGATGAAAACTTGAGTGCAGTAGTATCAAATAAACAAATATTCCTACAGAATAGTAAAATACTATGCAAAATGACCCATATTGCGTAAACATAAAGTATAACATATAAGAGTACAATTAGTCAAAGGCAAGAGCCATTAGGAAACAGAATGATGGCACATCAACCAATATGTAAGCAAATACATATCGTTTTGGTGAATCCTCCCTCTGCTCTAACAAATAAGACTTTTTTGTCTTGTCCTAAGTCAAGACACCAGTAGGAAATGTGTTGAAAATATATGATAAGCCAATGGTTTCATGCTGGTTTGCAGGCCCATTCTGTAATGGACATCATTTGGTCATACTTCCCGAATATAAACATAGCTGCCCCTTTTTTTTTTTGTTATGCTCCCTCCGATCCATAATGCAGGTCGTTTTAGTTTTGTGCTGAGTCAGACTTCTAACTTTGACTATGTTTGTAGAACAATGCACCAACATCAAATTAGTTTAGTCAAATCAACCATGAAAAATATACATAGTGCATTTATCAGGTATTTTAGATGTTTATATATTTATATGTTTTTAATAAACTTGATCAAAATATCTACAACATCAAATTAGTTTAATCAAATCCATCATGAAATATATACATAGTGCACTTATTTGGTATTATAGATGTTAATATGTTTTTAACAAACTTGGTCAAAACTAGAGAAGATTGTCTAGCAACTTTCTTAGTGAAGCAAAATGCTGAACTGATTCAAAAGTAAACAAGCTAGTTATGGAAGCATCTGAAGGCCCATTCAATGAAACAAAAATGAGATGCTAAACGGCTGTTATCTGTAAGCTTTCTGTTTTTAGCCCACCATACCTGTTGGTATTCCTAGTACTTTAGAACCACGGCCAAATCCTTTGATCACAGGTCCACTGATAAACCATGGTTCTATTGGTAACGTACCTTCAATCCCTGCACAGAAAATTTATTCACAGATAAGCTTAAAGAATACATATGTTCTCTGAATGAACAACAGTAATAGACAAGTTCAAGAGTTCTAACATACAATCATTAAATGGTGGCAAACCCCACTTCTCTAGCCTTACATCAAGGAGGGAATCAATCACCTCATCAGCAGAACTGAACTCAGCAGTCATTTTGGGTACCGAGGGTACAGCTATGACATGCATTCCCGCACCTTTTCCAGCCGCAACACCTGGCCTAGCACAACCATTATTTACAGTGTTGAGAGGTAATTCTTCACGAAAAAATACAGATGCTAATGTCAGCTCAGAACTATACATGTATAGGGAAGATAAAATAAACAATTACTTCAGTAGAAATTCTGGTGTCATGCATGACTGTGTATTTTTCTTATTGAACACGCAAAATATTTGTGTCCCATTTCATTAATAACTATAAGAGAGGAGAAAATACAAAGGCGAAAGGATAAAATCCAAAGACACCCAAGACAAGAAACTCTAAAAATCAAGAAGAGAGGTAGCCACAGGGAAAAAAGCTGACCAGCTACCCCAAAACTAAAATCACACGCCTCATGTAAATGCCCTGACCAGCTGCGGGTTTGCACAAGTACCAGCTGAGCACCAGAGGAAACACTCATCTGCCAAATATGGAGTATAACATTGTTCTCTTGTTAAAATGCACCATGGTAAACATTTTTTGTCATTAGTTAAAATCTCGTGTTTGCACAAGTATACATCGAAAACAGGATTTTAGTAGCCTTCCTATGTTTCAGGTTGGAAGACTGCACATAATGTTTTTCTCAAGAGTATAGCATATATAGCATAAAGTTTCAGAAGGAAAACGCATAAGGAATCCTCGACATTAGGCAATTTGAAGGAGTGGTGTTCATTCTTTTTGCAGCTTCCAAAAATCTGGAATACCATCACAACAGCACATTGAAATAAGAAATGAGATGAATTAAGCAAATCTGGAGTATCAGAGATGATGACATATCTTACATATCTGGGGACGGCTTCCCTTCTCTACTTCGTCGCCACCAACAATTGCAGAGAAAGACTCCTTCCATCCTATACAAGGCATGAACAAATTCACTAATAAATAACTTCACTGCACAAATTAAAAAAGGAAGCCTAATCATATTTTCTAGAGATACCTTGATGGTAGGAAATTTTGGCCACAATATTAGATCTTGGTGAGTTTGAAGCCAAAGCAGTAGGCACCCCATTACTCCGTAAATGTTTTATCAGTCGATTAGATCCTGAAGAGGTTTTATGTTGCACCACCTGTAATATGAGGTGTAGTAAATCAAGGATATTTAGCAACTCAAAAAGAAAAAGGAGAGAACTAACTGTCAAGGAAACAAGCATCCACATCTAGAAATGATGAAAGAATCGTCAATGGATCTTGTCAAGAAGATGCAGAGATACAGTCAAATCAAATGCATCTAAATCCCATCCCCTAAAATAGTATTTCATTACAACAACTGCAAACAATATGAAAAAATATACAAGCACATAGAAGATCCAATGGCATTACTGTTCACTGAGCATTGAGTAATCATTGAGAGGAACTCTTCTGTAGAGTAAGGGAGTCCATAGTCTTCTAAAACAACAGCGGCAGCTTCATAAGGTGTCTTCCCAACTAGCTTGTGAGCTTTCTTGCTATCCCAGGTTTTCCCATTTTTGGCAAGAAACGTTTTTATCACCTTACTTACAATGGAACCTGCCAATTAATACAATCAAGAAAATCAAAGTTGGCTCAGTCAAGTGAATTTAGTACAGACTCTAAGCTTCAAAAAACATCAACTATAAGTGTTTTCAGCTACCTGTGTTTAAAAGGGTGCCATCCAAATCAAGAATGACATGGGAAATAAGCTGAGAAATGGGCTTCGGTGCTGACATTCCAAGCACAAAACAGTTCAATGCACCAAAAGACAAGTTATCTGGGAGGCACAACCTGACAAATGTCCAAACAGATTAGACATATATCACAATTGATGGCATAAACAGTTGAAGACACATGAACTTAGTAACTTTATACCATGGTATGTACTTTAGAATGCCTCAAAATGCAACCTATTCCTATGGTTATGCCCCCACAAAAGACTTAGCTCTATTAAGTTGTGTCATCCGTCCAAATTTGACAGTTGGGAAGGAGTAGGGGGACTCATACCAAATTCATACTGCCATGTTTCACATATCAGTGGCCTAATCGTACTGCGTGCGCTGAACGAAGCAAATTAAATCGAAAGCTTTGATATGACATACAGTATGCATCTGGCAAGAGAAAACAAGGCTGCAGGTGCTAGGGCGTCCTTACCTTGGCAAGGGAGGCCGGTCCCCCTCCGTTCTAGGAGTATGCCGACGGGGAGGAGAGCGGCGCGGAGGAGGTCACCGGGGTAGGACGTCGAGCAAATCAGACCGGCAGCAGTCGCAGATCGCAGACTCGCAGTCTCGCAGATGCACAAGAGGAAGGTGGCAAGTAAAAAGATTACCTTTTCAGTTCCACCCATGAAGTTCAATTTACAATGTCTAATAATTATTCTCATCTTTTCTTGTGATTTTTGGTCGTTTTTTTTTTCTCTGCAAAGCAGCAAATCAGCTAATCCTATTCAAGAAGGTATAACTTGCACATTGGTTTTATATTCTTGTTTTTGAAATTGTTCTTAATAATCATGCCCATATTTTTCCTTTTTTTCAGAGGTTGCAGCTGTAAAAGTGATTCGCCTGACGTCACACCAAAGAAAGACAAATCAGCAAAAAAGATGAAGTTACTAAAAGTTACTTTCGACCTCAAGGAAGGTTGGTTTGAAACCTAGTTTATTTCTGATTCATCAGCTTATTTTATTCATTTCCTGTACATGATAACTTCCTTTTTCTTAGATACAAGAAAAAGAGAGAGGGGAAAAGTGTGAGCTCTTATTCAGCAACGGATCTTCCAAGGCATACTTGTAAAGGAATTTCTTTTATCTGTGTTTGTTTCTCTTAAATAAACTCTGGAGTATCATCATTGAGCAATATTTTCTTGCACAGTGCATACAATGTGTGTTTGTTTGTGTTATTAACTCTAATTTGTTTAGAGCATCTCTTGTCTTCCATTTTTTTTTTTTTTTTTGCAAAAGAAAAAATGCGACTCTCCAACAGTTTGTATGTGAAATCTGTAAAGATAAGCACTTGTTGATCTCCTCTAGAACTCCCAGAAATGTGTATTGCATTCCACTGTTTTTCTCTGGCTGCTGTTGCCGCTCTACGCCTACCCGTTAGGGGCTGCCTGTGTAGGCACCTTAGGGGAGGGGTGGGGAGGGGTGTGGAGGGGGGGCAGCGGCAGTAGGTTATGGGGCTTATGTGGCTGGCTGGGCGTGTGGCAGCAGTTGTTTTTTTGGCAACCAAATATTGCAAACTATCAGCAATTGAACTCTCAAGGCCCAGTACTCATTTTGGCCACTTGGTATAATCAATGATTTAGCAAAAGTGTTTGAAGGAAAATTTTAGGATGCTCTGCTAGTGTTAAGTACTACTGTGCTGTGAAGCACTGTATGCATTTGAATTATTTAAGCTACAGTTATGTTAACTGGCCTTGTTCAGACATCTAAAGTAATCTGTCCTGGCACAGGTACGCGAAAAATGAAGATAATTCCCAAGTAGATCAGAAAGTTGAACCAACGTGCTTTGATGAACCGGATCCATCATCTGCCGGATGCAGGTCAGTAGTTTACTGTGTGTTTGTTACTGGCTGTTTTTATCCTGCCTTCAGTATTGCCCTGAGCTTTTGGCCCTTTAATTCCTTATATTGATCTGAGTTACCTTATGTTACCAGAATAGCATGTAAGATTTGAAAAATTAATGCTCTAAACTTTGCCAGGGTCTGCTCATTAGCTATTGAAATCAGAGTGCTTGAAATGAAATCAGGTTGGTTATTTGATCATTTTTAACCAGAAAATACAAATGCGACTATCAGGCTAAAAAACAAATCTTTTTCCATACAAAAAAATGGATCATCTGTAGCATACTAATAAATGATAGTAGTTAGTATATTACACTATATACTGTAGTCTCACCCTTGTTGTGAAAGAGTCTGTTGTGTTTGCATGCGGGCTATTCGGCTGCCGAACAATAAACTAATGCATTTATTTTGTTTTCTTCTCTAATGTGTCTGTCTACAATTCTGCATCTGAGGTTTTAGTAACTTGGCTTTGTTAATCCTCTCAACTTTCAGTATCCCAAGCTGATGATGTGAAACCTGTTGGGGGCCAAAATTTGGATTCATTACTATGAGGGGGTTTCTAGGGGCAAAAATCTGCGTAAAAAATAAATCTTTACAAAAAAGATCCTGCTAATATCCGCCAGACATTTCCCGAGGAGGATCAAGAAAATTTGTGGCCAATCTTGTTCAGGTTGGTATGATGAAATGTACACTGATTTCCCTAGATTAACAGTGAACATGCTATTTATACTTTTCATTTTCTGAAGATATCATGTGTTGATAATGCTCAGTGTACTCTACATGTAGTTTTAGTCTTTTCAACTACACCATTTTCGTTTTCAATGATACCAGTGCATTATTACATAACATACCTTCTTAGAAACAAATAAATATATATATATACAGATTACAAAGCATACATCGACATGTTCTTGTGAACAAACAAATCTACCTAAATTCTTGGATATGTCCATGGTCTGTAATTTGCTGCAGGATAAAGCTACTTCTGGAAAGCAGGGTCTTGGCATCAAAGGCCTGCCAATGAAAGTTGCTGGCTTAACGTTGGAAGGGGAAACAAAAACTTCATTTGTTGATAGTGATGACGATAATTCAGCCCAATCTGATGAATATTCAGAAATTGAAGAGAAATGATGATAAGGAAGAACCTATCAGTGCTTCTGAATCAATAGACACAAACAAGAATGCAGAAAAGACTTTGCTTGTGGATGCTAGGCCGAAAACCAAGGTCAAGAAACTCTGCAAAGAATACTTAGATCGGGGGTAGTCTCTCTATATACTATATGCTGAGTGCTTCATTTGCTTTTCTCTCTGGTATATGATGGTTACCAACTCTTAATTGTTTCCCAGGCCCCATCTCAGTCAATGAAATTGAAGGATCTTAAGGTAGCCCGTTGAGGAACATTCGAATGCTGTATTTCTCCAGCTTCTCATGTAGACGCGAAGCTTTGTTATTTCTGGAAGAAAAAGGTATGCATCATCACATCAGTGACTTCATCAGCACATGGGGGAAAAACCTGCTGTCTTTCTGCCTGTTTTTCTTTTTAAAATGTATTAGGGATGTACCTACTATGGCCTATGAGATCCCTCTTGCGCTATATGCATCTTCACATCAGTAACTTTGAATGCTTATGTTTTTCTTATTTGTTTTGAGGGATAATCATTTTGTGATAGTCTGTATTTTACGGATGAGGCATGTCTTTTGTTGATTTTGGTTTCATCTCGTTGTATTCTGCAGCTTCAAGGGAGCAGGAAAATTCAATGTGGACGGCTTAAAGAAGAAAGTTCATCTCGTGTCATGAATGCAAAGCAAATATGAAATTCTTTGGGTAGTGGTGTGCTTTACGGTGTTGGTATCCAGTCCTCTATTTGTTGTTGCTCGAGGGCTCCTAACAGAATGGATGTAGGATACATTGAGCTTTCTGTAGTACTAGTATAGATAAAAGAGTCAAACCCTTTCGCAGATGCGGGTAAAGTTTTTTGCAGTCGTGAGGGTCAGAGTTGTGAGGGTCAGGTTGCCAATCTGTGCAATACGTTCGATGTATCACCAATGGCTTATTCTGTTTTTTGCATGAGATGTACAAACTGCAAAACTATAAATTGACTTGATTGTGCTAAACTGCTTATATCTCTTTGTAAAGCTAATTCCCACTGCAATTTCTATATCAACATGTAAGCTATTCATACCATTCACAAACTTTTAACTACTTAATGCAACCTATCCAAGCATCTATATTTATTTTAGTTTGATCTACTTCGATTCGATCTAATTCTATCAGCTTTTTATTATATTCTATGCATGCATTATTATTTTTAAATTTGAGGAAATCATTTTAGCAAATCTTGTTGAGTACAAATATGTAATATTTTCAAATTTATTTAAGAAAATCATTTAAATAACGTGTTGAGAGTTATTTATATTACACACGTCTCGTCATCTCCCATGTCTTTTTCCTGTTTTAATAATTAAACAGTTGTCGGATTTATATAGATATATTTTTTGCAACATGTACATGTCTCTTAGTTGTCCTTTAATTTTTTAATTGTGTTGTTCTGAAATTGTTATTTATTAAACGCATTTAAACAAGTGGGAAACCTTCACCTCAGTTCAATAGTGTAAACAGATACTGCTTGCTGCACAACACATGAATCAACAATCAGCACAGCCCCGACAAAAAATCTGCTTCGTCAGCATTTTCTCGCCTTCTCGGCTTCTCCATCCAGGCTCAAGTTCTCGAATCGGGGATAATTAAGCGGCAAAGAGACGCCATGGCTGCGTCGGCGACCCGAGGCCGTCGCTGATCCTCCCGCGTGCCTCCTCGCACTCGCACTCCCAGCCCAACGCGCCGTCGGCCTCACCTCAGACCGCGTCGCCGCGCCTCCACTTGCCGGCGCGGCGACTTTGTTTTCGTCGTCAATCCCTCCGGTACGCTCCCGCATCCCTTACCCTCTCTTCGCCTCCGCTCCCGCTAGTACCCTTGCGAATCTGCGCGCTAAACACAATTTCTCTTCTGCGGCTAATCCGCTGCGGCGCAGGCGCAAATGGACGCACGGGAAAGCAGTGGAAGCAGCTGCTGCCACTCCTCCGCACCCGCCTGGCTGATCAGTGCAGCATAAGCTGTCCTCGTCCTTAACTTCCAGATCGCTGGCTGATAACTTTTTCAGTCTGGGGATTTGTATGGCCATCTGAAACCTGTGCTTGTCTCGAACGGTCTCACTCTCATCTCATGGTAGAATGTTTCCATCTGTTGGTGTTGGAAACCATCAGATTTTGCGAGGTATCACTTCGGGCCTGCGTCCCATGCCATAGATGTCACAAGGGAGGTGTGTCCATCAGTGCATGTTCTTTTTTCAAATATCGTGTTCCGCTTGGTGACTGTTTACTTTTAAGCACCGATGATGGTGTACTTACTGTAGGCTATAAAGGATGGGGCTGGATGCTGTCATCGCTGTTGGAGGCGATGGTACACTCTCATGAGGTACTTGTTTATCGCACAACCAACAGTTTGACTTTTTCGATTTAGGGACTGGGATACAGTTACAGAGTTGAGGGATGTTATTCCAAATATGTAGGTGGTCAATGGATTCTTTTGGAAAGGAAGTCCAGTGCGTGCTCTGGATCGAGGGCCTGACCATTTGACTGCGCTTGGTGTGAGTACTCTCGTATTCCCTGACTTTTAGCTTTTGTTTAGAATATTTAAACTATAAGAGTAAGAACGATTCGGGAATTGTTTCTTCACATGACTTATCCTCTGACAGCTCATTCCACTTGGAACTGGCAAGATTTTGCTCGGACATTTGGCTGGTATATTAGACACCCTTTCCCATGTGATTCACATATGATGGATTATTTGTTAACCTTTATTTTCTGTAAATTGCTATTTGTTTCTTTTTACCAGGACAAGTGATCCTCGTGACGCCATTGATGATGGTGTGACAGGTTTCTTCACTTTGATACTTTCTTCCTTTATTGTGTTTTATTTGAAGTGATATGTATATGCGTTTTTTTCCTCTAGCACACATGCCTTTTTTTTCCTAGTAAAGTAGCACACATACTATGCTTTAAACAGAACAAGAGTGATTCAATATTACATCTTTTGTAGTACTGATTGCTGTATTCTTAGTTTAAGAAAAATGGTAAACTTCCTTTTTAGATCAAAGGGCACTGTTTGAACGAATTTAGATCCAAGGGGCATTCAATTCAACTTTATTAGAAAGCTTAACAAAGACCAATGATCCAGTGCTAGGGAGACCAGCTTTACAAATTTCTGGCACGATCTAAAGCAAACAGCAAGTCTAGTACATCTACTCCTCCCTCCACTACTCAACAAACCAAAATTGAGAGTTCAGCAAAGTCACTAAGAACATCTGACCGCTTATCTTTAAGTTAGCTATTTGCAGATCTTACTGAGCATATTTTCAAAGCCATGTCTATCGATTTAGGCTTGAGAAGAGGGGCACCAGTACTTTAGCAGCATCATTGTCTTGTGAACAACCACCGTGGGTGAAGACAACAGCTTGTTGCTGAATACGGCATCATTCTGGGTTTTTCCTATGGTTATTTGTCTCCTTTTTTTTTTTTTTTCTCCTCAACAGTCTCTCAGCACCCTGTCAAACAGATCATTGCAGCAGATGGGGATCTTGTGCAACCCAATGCTTCCGTAAGTGGGTCCACAGGAACACCACAATAGGGGCATTCAAAGAGAATATGATCGCCTTGGTTCTTGGCCACAATTTTTTGCAATGGTCAGGGCCTCGACCAATTCTGTTTCTTAGGACCCCCTTTGCTTAATGGTGCCATCCAAAGAAAAATGTGGATTTAAAGGGAAAATGTTGCAACTCCAAACTGCCATCATTTTCTGATCTTTGACCCTCCAGTGGTCCAAAGAAAAATATTGTTGTTTTGATCAATCACATTTGAAGAGAATATGATAACTTGTTGCAATCATTATATTTCCTGACAGTCAAAGAGCCCATTCTGCAATCTCTCTTCCTTCAACAAGTTGCTCATCGCTCAGCATGTTTTGAAGTTTGTTCCAGTCTCTAGCCCTTTGGTCATCCAACATTCTTCTTAACTTTATGTTCCAAAATGTTCAATACGGCTCAGGCAGGCACTGGCTACATCAGCACCCGGTTCGGCCGGTAATTTTAAAGAGGGAGCTGAAGCTGACTTTCAGGGGCATTCTCCTAGCCTTGTGTCATGCCCAAATTTGTCTGTATACCACTTAACTATCCTCTCTGATAAGTGATAAACTTTTTGACCTGTCAAATAAAGGGAATTATATGACTTCTGTAATCCCATGTATATATTTTTTGTCATTTGTTGTATGACACTTCTTTTGCATGATGAACTCTACTTCGAGATCACAAATGAATCCCTTTTTTGCAGGGTAAAATCAAAACTAGACATAGGTGATGGAGGGTCCAAACAGAGGAACCACTTTCTTTGTTAATGTTGCTGATATCCATTTGTAAGTTAAACATAGCAATATGAAATATTTACTTCAGTGGACGAACCGGTTGAAGAAAGAATGAATGATGTACCTGCAGGAGTGCTAAGGCGGGTTATTTTTGCTTCTATGTACAAGAGATTTGGTAACTTATGCTATGTGGTGGGCTTTAAGAGGCACACAGGGGACATAATAATCAAGATATGAGAATAAAGGTGAGGGTTTGACCTAGGTTTGTTTTTTGGAGGTTGCATGCTTTCATGTGTTCTTTTTGCTCTTATTCAAATTTTTGCATCTGCACATGATAGATAAATGGGGAGAATGGAAAACCGTCCGCCAAAAGTCACTGCCCTGTGCATAGAGGAATGCCAAATACTTTGGTGGTGGTATGAATGATAACTCCAACAGCTGATCCATTTAAGCGGCAACCTTGTAGGGGTAACCACATTATCACATTTATAAAAAATAATTTTTTTTTATATATGATAGGACATTGTCGTTTTTAATCTATGTGGTTCTTTTATAGGTTGTTATTCTTCAAAAGATTTCAAAATGGAGTGCGACTTTTTCTTCTGAAGCTACACAGGCTCTATGGAGGCACACATCTATCAGTGAATGGTTTTTTGTCAATGGGGTAAAAACTGCATCATGAAGGTTCTTTCCTTTAGAAGGGAGGCATAGCGAACTAAACGATAAAATTGTCTTCTTTAGAAGCGATATGCTATCTGCAGTGCTATTTTATATATGTCTTTGGTTAGTAAAAAGAAATTAGACATGCAAAATGGTACACTGGCAGCACATAATACTTTTTATCTCTTGAAGGAAGGTAGTGGAATAGTTTTCTTAAAAGAGGTCCTGGCTACATAGACTTAAAAGTTAAAAGTTATGTTTTATTGTGTTCTTGAAATGCTAAGGTCAAAAGTACAATGCCTTCTAACTTCATGCACTAATGTCTAGTGGTCTTAGCAACATACCTAAGTTTATGCAACATAATATCGCGCTTGCGATCAATAGGTCAGATCATCTGTCAAAGTTTCATGGCACAATGACAATACAATCTGCTTACAGTGAAACTTGGCAGAAAAGGAATAATATGCTGGAGGTCTAAATTGTTGAGGAAATGCAAGCTCAATTGCTTTCGTTTTGGAATTGAGTTCTTAGTGAAGCGAACTTTGAAGCTTTTTAAAAACAAAGGCCCGCACAAGCGGGCTGTTCTATTTATCCTTTTAAACTTGGCAATCCATCTTTAAAATGGATTACATTACTTTACGGGGTTCAATCAATTGAGTAGCAGAACTGACAGCTAGCGGTAGCATCTTTTGTGCACAATCTGATGGAGCATTTCGGCTTTCTACCACCGGCAAATTTTTTCGGTTCTTCGTTGTTGCAGTTAATTTCTTCTGCTCGGATCACCGCTCCCTTTCTATTGGGTGGCAGAAAGATGAACGATTCTGTGTCAGATCAGATGCTTTGCGTGGAAATGATATGGCAATCGGTAGCTTGTATTCATCTCCTGCTGTACTACATGAAGACAATGAGGCAGGATTCAGCCGTGCTGTAGCACTCCACGATGTAAGTACTTGCTGTAATGCAGCACGCAATGCATCTTTATTCAAAGAAATTGCAGCACAGGTTAGCTGGAATGGCTGCTGTTACGGTGTGTTTGGGGTAAAGCTGTACGGCGAAAAGTCTTGCGTTTTCGCATCTGGCATCCGATATCTGTAGCCATTAAATGGAATATTAAATGTAGATAATTATAAAGCTAATTTAACGCGGTTGGTTGAAATACCCCGGAGACGGATGCTTTTAAAACATTGGTCTATGGTGGCGTAAGTTTGGTGAGAACAGATTGTACGATGTATTTAACCGTTGTTTGGATTATTTCTGGCTGACTGCAGGCGGTGTTCCATGCCCATGTGGCAGTAATACTTTGTTTTTGCCTGTGGCCCAACAACAACAACAAGAAGTACAGGACCTATGTAGTTTGAGCACAGATCGATACATTGGTCAATTCATGTTTCTCCTTACTCTTTTTCATGTTCTCTTTAATCTTTTTTGTGAAGATGGACTAGTTTTTCTGGTTTGAGAAACAGATATGGTCATTTTGACGAGATACATTGGTCAACACAAAAGGGCGGTAACAACGAAATGGGAAAAGTAAATTCGTTATACTCCATTGTATCGCGGAGTTCGAGCTTTCTGCTCGACTCGAAACCGAACAAGCCTTACTCCACTTGACTTCCAAACCATGCGTTTTTCCTCCTCGGCGGTTTTGAGGACGGTTTTGCTACAGTAACAACGGGTTTGGTGTTACAGTAACCATGGTTTGCTACAGTGCCAGCACCTTTTGCCTTTTTTTTCTTTTTTTTAAAATTTTGGTTGAATCTTTTAAAAACATAGTAAATCATAGAAAAATCATAAAATAAAAAATCCGATTTTGTTGAACTCCCACATGATTAGATCTACCACGATTGAATATATATACGATATGCTTTAGTACAAAGTTTTTTGCTATAAAGTTTTTGTCTTTTTCTTTTTTCATTTATTTGGGTGAATCTTTTGAAAAATCATAGAAAATCATAAAAAATCATAAAATAGAAAATCAATTTTGTTGGGCTCCACATGAGTAGATCTACACAGTGAATATTTAATATGATATGCTTTAGTACAAAAGTTCTACGGTGAATATATAATTAATTAAAATTAGTGGCTGCGGCTTCTATAATTATTTTTGTTGAACTAAAGTATACCATGATATATATTCACTGTGTAGATACTCATGTAGGTATTTTTACTATTTTTTAATTTTCTGTGATTTACTATGATTTTTAAAAACCGATCGAGATGCAAAAGGAAAGGCAAAGGTGATGGTACTGTAACTTTAAACCACAATTTTATTCAAACTCCATTTACTAGCAAATCGCCCGTCAAAACGCTCAAGGGAGGAAAAAAATATTAAAGTTTGGCATTCGATTTTGGAGGGAAAAATATTTGTCCTAATGGAAGCCGAATGTATAAAACTAATGTGGGGCGGTACGCTGAACGAAGAGGAGAAGCGAAGCTTTAGGCCCATTTGGTCACAATTATATATGTCGCGTGCGTGTTAGCGTAAACGTAAGTTTTTAGGCCCGCGTGCTCGTACTATATGCTCTGACCAACGACTGTACCGTGTCAGGTTCCATCTAAACGACGACGTCCACCCTAGAGCAAAAGCACGCGGCCATTAGCAGCAGCCCACGAGCACACTTCGGATGAATACAGGGAGCTCGTAACTTGGGCCTTCAGGAGTGGATACGTGATGCTTGGCTGGAAGGGAGCTTTTAGGTGCTCTTGCTTTGATGTGAAAATCTATTTGGGCTTTTAGAAATTGGGTTAGTTCGTTTGTTGGGCAGGCTTTTATTTGACATGTATAGTCATTTATAGTTCTGCTAAAAAAAGATTATAGATTTGTGGTTATTGTATAGTATGCTTTGATTACAAATTTAATACCGTAGTAAATTTATTAAAAGTTAAAGTTTTTTTTTATAAAATTATTAATTAAAGATTATAAAGTTTTTTCTTTGACAGAAAAGATTATAAAATTAGACTCTTGACGTAGGTGAATGAAGTGTGGTGTCTTATAACAAACCGGAGGAAGTGGACACGTCTACCAAAGAAAGGGGTACTGTATACGGGTAATATATAATCCCTACTATACGGATCACGGAATAGCGCTGACCTCCGTTTCCCGTCATTTCCGCAGCTGAAGGCGCGACATCGTCGTCTCTGACAAATTTGGCCAAAAACTCTTTGTTTGCCGTGAACTGTTCAAGTGGTTGGTTGACAAGCAGAATCTTTGCCGACCGGTTGGTTATTCGAGCCATACCCACACGCAAGGGATTAGTAGGATTAGGACTGGGCGTATCTCCGTTGCTTGAGAAACGAAACGGAATGATCGGATCAGTTGATGTCACGGGCAGAGAAAAAAGCACCCTGCCTGCCCCCTGATGCCATGGCACCCATCATCAGCTTTGAGCACCCTGCTTTATTCTCACCTCACGACCTCGTCGACTGACCTTGACTTTGACCGCTGCGTGGAGTACCTGTGGTAAATTTGCAGTCCTAGTTTTGTGATTTTGAATGGCGAGGACGATCGAGGAGGGACCGTCAGCCACGGTAGAGGATGGGAAAGGGCAATGTGGACGACGACCGTCAGACAGACCAAACGTGGCATGAAACGTGCAGACCGGGGCGGGCAAGCAGGGCGTTTCATTTCATGCGCTGTCTGTCTGTGTTGCACTTGCACTCAGCAGTCAGCACTTACCTGTTCCATGTGATTTTTGCAGCACCCATGTCCGTCCTGCTAGTGGAGTGTCCGGTTGCTCTTGAGCGTCCGTGAGCGAGGCCTATGCTGAAGGAACGACGCAGCCCGCCGGCCGTCCTGTTGCTTCGGTTGGAGGTGGAGCTGCGCGCCAGGCGATCCCGCGCGATGGGAATGGGGATTAATTAGCCTTGGCCGACTGCATAATTGTTGCCAGCCAGCCAGCCAGCCGTGGACTGGGATTCACCTGTTGCTGCTCACGCGGTTCGCTTCGCTGCTTGCTGCTGGAGACCGACCCCAAACGCCAGTTGCCGCCATGGAGATTGGAGACCGAGGGAGGGAACTCGTCGCCAAGCAAGCACGCGTCTCGTCCATCCGACCTCCCCGTGAACTCGACTCGATGTCGATGCTCCATGGGTCCTGACCTGAGGTCGTCTGGCATTCGGAGTCTGGTTCGGACGCCAGTCAGCCGCCAGCCCGGTCTGTCTGTGACCGTGTCCTCTCCTCTCCCCGTGCCGCCGAGCTGTCACGGTGCCAAAATCGGGCAGCCCAATCCCGTGCAAATCTTGGCGCCATCACATCACACACAGACACGCGCAAAGGACAGGCACAGCACCCCGGACGTAGTCCAAAATCGCCACCGCAACAAGAACCTGCTTAACAACCACCGGGGCTGGGCTGTCCTCCGGCCGGCTCCTGGTGCATGCAAGGAGGAACCCAACCCAAACGCAATTAAGGCTCTGGGATCTGCATCCTCTCACAGTTGTGAGGTTGGCAACGGGTGGTGATGGATGAATCATGCAGTGATTGATCTAACTGCACACTGTAGCAGCTGAGCTCCATGCCTGTAGCTAGGTCCCGCGTGTATAAAACACACTCGATTTGGCATGGATGACGAATCCTAATTTGACTCTACTGATCAACGCTAGTGTAGTGGTGGTAAGCAGCTGTAATCTTTGCTTTTCTACAGCTGACCGTTGTTAATCACTTGATAGCCGTGATAGTGACACTAAAAACTGAGCAGTGTCATGAGCTCATCACCATATCCCCAAGACGTGATAACAAAGTGGGTGCTCATAAGATAATAATACAGTAATTATCAGTGGTCAGTGCTACGGCCTTTGCTAAAGCACGTCTCCTCATTTGCAGGTCCATTATTTTTTTGCAAAAAAAGCGAGAAAGTTGGCTACGTGAAACTCTTCATCACAGATTCACACTAGCACTCCTCCGTTCTGACAATACTTTGCAATTTTTCGACTCGTATAAATCTGTTTGATCGCTCATTTTATTCAAATTTTTATATAAATTATAAAACAAACAAAACGTGATTATAATATCTTTTAGTGATGTAACAAGTCATAACAAAAAGTGGTAATATTTATAAAAAAAAGTTCAATAAGACGAGAGGCCAAATATAGTTTATGTGAATCAAAATCACTGCAAAGATTGCCGAACGGAGGGAGTACCAACAAGCAGAGCTGAGCTGAGCTTTCACAAAATTTTGTTTTCTGAATCTGAATGAGAAAAAGAAGAAGAGATCGAATTTCAGTGGCGCACGCACTCATCCATGGACCAGGCAAGCAAAAGCACAGAGCCATATCCGCTCCGTTCTATGCTCATCACAACTCTCACTGCCACCAGGGCCATCATGGGAACCGACCCCACCTGTCAGAGAAAGCGCACCGAGAAAAGCAAGCCAAAGCTAACGGCCACCGCAGCACGCGACCCCACACCCCCGCCCTCCTCAAAAATGCTACGCGCACCCATCAAAGCCTCCCCAATTCACACGCTCCCTTGGCCTTCATCACATCAGTCGCGTGCGTATGTAAAGCAGCAGCAGCAGGCAAGAATCCAAAGCGGCGGAACGGAAGGGCCTCCCTCTCTCTCTCTCCCATCTCTGTTTCATCAGCTGCGGAGGTCGGGCGGGCGGCGATGGGGGGTGCGGAGGAGGCTGCTGGCGGACGCGCCGCCGGAGCATCACCACAGGCAGGGCGCGCCGCCGCCGGACTGGAGCGCGGGGTACCTCAACGGCTGGCTGTCGCAGCCGACGCCCATCTTCGGGCTCCGTCTCTGGGTGCTCATCGGCATCGCCGTCGGCGCCGCCATCGTGCTCGTGCTCCTCCTCATCCTCGTATGCCTCTCCCGCCGCCGCCGCCGCCGTGGCGACCTGCTCGCCAACAACCTCTACCCCGCCGCCGACACCAAGCTGTTCAAGCAGCACCTCACGCCCACGCCCACCAAGGACATCCAGGAGATCGTCCGCCGCCAGCAGGCGCAGACGCCGCCTCAGCCGGTGGCGGCGCCGCAGCCCGCGGTGCAGCTCGCCAAGGCCGTGGCGGAGCCGCAGACTCCGCCGCCGCCGCCCCAGCAGCAGCACAGGCCGCCAGCGCGGAAGACGCCGGGCAGTGGCGTGTCGGCCACGACGAGCGGCGGGAGCGAGCGGGACGGGGCCACGCCGAGGAGCACTGGAAGTGCGGGGATGCCGGAGGTTTCGCACCTCGGGTGGGGCCACTGGTTCACGCTCCGTGAGCTGGAGGAGGCCACCGACGGGCTCGCCGAGGAGAATGTGATCGGGGAGGGTGGCTACGGGATCGTGTACAAGGGCACGTTGCACGACTCCACTTTGATCGCCGTCAAGAATCTGCTCAATAATAGGTACAATACTTATTAATTGGTATCCTCCTTTCCTATTTTGTTCGTTCGTTTTGACTATGACTTTGAATGGGGGCACCAATCTGCTGTCTTTCGATTCATGCTGGATTCGATTTTGATTTTGACACCGAAGATTGTGAACTAGGATCTAGGAACGTCAGTCACTTCTTGCATGTTTGCATTTCAGCTGTTGAAAGGGGGAGCAAGTCTCCCCGGGTGCTTGATTTGATTTGGAAGGGGTGGGAGTAACTCTCGCTTTGCTGGTTCATTCCTTGAGTGGCATGGCTCAGTGAGAATAGAACGGATGGTACTGTCGGGCGACTATAATTCTGCAGATTGTGGATTGGAACGTGAAACCAATTGAACGAATATATTCGTTCGCCCTGTTTTTGTTCAGATTTTGTGTCTTGCAAGCTTGCTGCTCTTGAGATGCTTTGCTGACAAAAGGCTGGTTTGTGGGGCTCAAGAACTTTCAAATTGTTGTAATAATGGGCCTCTCTTTCTGTGTGCCCACACCTAATTCGATTCTTCTCGATTTCTGTGACACAGATTTGAATACTGCTCTGTTTTCTAGGATTGGGTTGCCGTTTCATATCTTCATCATTTCATAATGTTTTCTGATAGATAACATTCTCTTATTTTTACTTTTCTGCTTCACCAGGGGCCAGGCCGAGAAGGAGTTCAAGGTGGAGGTCGAAGCAATTGGTCGTGTACGGCACAAAAATCTCGTTAGGTTGCTTGGCTACTGCGTAGAGGGTGCTTACAGGTATTGCAGTCTCTTCTACATTCGGTAACACCTACTTCTCTCAGTTTGGATTCTCAATAATGGAAGCTTGATTCATATCACTGTCGTCTTTGCTTGAACAGGATGCTTGTGTATGAATATGTGGACAATGGTAATCTTGATCAGTGGCTTCATGGTGATGTCGGGGAAGTAAGCCCACTGACATGGGACATAAGGATGAACATTATGCTTGCAACCGCTAAAGGGTAATTTATTATATTCCTCAATTTTATTACTTAGTTTGGCATCTGTTCTATTCTGGCTTGAAGAAATCGATTATAGGTCATAACCGTTTAGAGTTTAGAAGAAATCAGGTGATAGCTGAGCTGGCATGATTAGCTATATTCCTTTTTTTCCTATTGATTAGCTATGTTCTGTTACGGGTCACACGTCTTGGTTGGGGTAATGGAGCCTAGTTAAGGTGAGAGTTCGTTGTCAACAGAACTCTGGTGCTTCACTATACAAGTTTGTTAGGGCACTCACAATGCAGACTGTATCATAGAGTCTAAGCGTATTTATTACCTTCGTATTTATTGCATTTTGATGATGTGGCGCTGACGTGGCAGTGTATTTATGGGAAAAAACCAAGACTCCAAGTCTTATTTAGACTCCAAGTCCACAATACCCGAGGTATTAAATGGTCTTAGACTCTACGATAGAGTCTGCATTGTGAGTGCCCTTAGGACCTATTACTTGCCATGCACATATTCCCTTTTAAGAAGTTATAGAAAGAGACAGCACATTGTAACCTATATCTGGTAGATATGCAAAAAAAAAAAGGTTTACCTATTATGCACAGTACCCTTTTGATAACAATATTGTAACAATTCCTATGCCCAACCATTTAAATATAAAGAAAAAAAAGATGTAAGTACTCAGGCAATGCATGTGCTTATCTTTAGTGGGTTTTTCTTTTTTGCTTCCTGTTGCCAGCTTGCTTTATTTTATTCAGAGCACCAGGTTGTTGCGATTTGTCCATATGCAGTGTAACACTCTTTTATAAATGCTTATGCTACATCTTGATATTCTGCTTATCAGTCAAAATTCAAACTCAAGCATCATGTGCATTAGCAAACATCTTCGCCTGGAAGCAATATTGGTTTTGCTCAAATGATCAGAGTCTTTTGATGCAAATGATAGTGAAATATCCCAAAAATTGACATCCTACTTCTACATACACAGGCTGGCCTATCTTCACGAGGGGCTGGAACCGAAGGTTGTTCACCGTGACATCAAAGCTAGCAATATTCTTCTTGACCAGCAGTGGAACGCTAAAGTATCGGATTTTGGGCTTGCAAAGCTACTGTGCTCAGAGAAAAGCTATGTTACAACCCGTGTTATGGGAACCTTTGGGTTAGTAGTGAGAACTCCTTGCATCCATGTTGCTATTGCAATCTACTGCAAATGAAGCTAGACCTTATCATTACTGAACTATTGGTATTGTTGCAGTTATGTGGCACCTGAATATGCTAGCACCGGAATGTTGAACGAGAGGAGTGATGTATATAGCTTTGGTGTACTCATAATGGAGATCATCACTGGTAGATCTCCTGTAGATTATACAAGAGCAGCTGGAGAGGTTAGCGCAGTTCCCATCTTTATAAACTTCTTTATCCAGAGTATGAGGTCTGGCAAAGCTGAGTTCTTCCATGTGTGTGCAGGTGAACTTGGTCGAGTGGCTCAAGACCATGGTTGCAGAGAGGAAAGCGGAGGAAGTAGTGGACCCTAAGATGGCTGAAAAGCCTTCTCCCAAAACGCTGAAGCGGGCGCTTCTGGTTGCACTTCGCTGCGTCGACCCTGATGCGAATAAGAGGCCTAAAATGGGTCATGTCATTCACATGCTCGAGATGGATGATCTTCTATTCCGAGATGTATGTCTGATCCATTGACCATTTTATCTTCTTCTCTCATCTACTGAACAGTAGTAATCACATTGCCAATTGCGGTGATATGAACAGGATAAGAAGCCCGGGAGAGATGTTCATCCTCAAGGTTCAGACAGATACAGCTCCAAGGAGGAAGGGAGCTTCAGCAAGCGCGAGCACCACCACCGGTATAGATGATGGACCGGCATATGAGGTTGTATGGATTGCCATTAGAGAGTAGCGATATTAACCATGTTCCCATCACTACATTCTTTCCCCTCTCTTTCAATCTCACTGGTCTTTGATTGTATTATATGTGAGCATCCATCATTCTGTGACTAGATACTTCAATCGCACACACAATGACACAAGTGTAGCAGTATGGTGTTGTGAGCTTGTGACTGACTAACATGGCCATGACAAAAACCTGCAATTTTCAATGCAAGGAATCCAGCAAATGCAAGTACGGTTTTTGTCTACTCACACTCAGCATCCTGTTCAATCGTCCATTCCTGATTCCCAACTGCTTTTACTGCACTTGGAAGAACAGCTGATCCCTTCTCCTTTGTAGCTTTGCTGGTTGGTCAGTGCTTTGCTGCCTGCACATGAGGTCACATGCCACTGAATACACTTTCATCCATCCCTGCACTGCATCTGTTTGATTAGGGTCACCATGAGCCATCTTGTGGAGATGCTTAGAGCTTTTTTTTATCATACTTGTGGCAGAATGCCTTTCTTTGTCCGGCATACTCGCATCTGGCAATAGCATTTGGGTCAGTTCTTGTCGCTTCGGCTTGTCTTGGTCTGAGGTTTGTTTACAAGGACAAGAGATGAGACTCTGAGCAACTAATTTCGAATAGTTTTACCGGCACCAGCCCCTACTAGATCTGGAAGCGCTTAAAACCTGATCATTGACAGAGGTGGTTAACTAGGAAATGGTTAGATAGATGATAGTGTCACGTGACCAACCGATGAGACTGGAGAAACTTCAGTGCTCTCCGCTTCCAGATCATAAAGCCTGTGTGATGGAAGATGGGTGGCTTGTGTAGTGTACAGTAACATGCCAATTGCAATGCTACTGATATCGTGCAGGTCTGATCTGACCTGACCGTCTGCTATTGAATTGGCAGCAGAGAAGAGTCGACCAAGCTTGTCGCTTTCGTTTTCAACGGCTAGCTAGCGTCGCTGTACCAGTACAGTTCATAAATACGTAGTAAACGTTGAGAGTTTGAGAGGCGGATATTGTTTCAAAAAACAAAAAAAGTTTGAGAGGCGGATGAGTCCAAAAACAACGGCCTGGAAGAAGATTGACCGTTTCGAGGGTAGAAAACGACAAGAGCACGCAAGCTGGCCTGGCCGCCAGCGAGTTCTTTCCGACGTGACTCTGACTCGTCGTCCCAATTAATCCACAGGGGATAAAGACAGGTTTGGCAATTCATATTAGACTGTTGTATGGGAAAGATAAGGACAGGTAGCCTATGCTAAGCAAGCTTGGCAATTCACATGAAGGCTGTCTTTGAAAGATAAAGACAGGTAGCCTATGCTAAACAAGCTTTGACATTACTAACAAGCTTGGCAATCGTACACATTGGGCGTCTCTGAAAGCGGACGTGGTTTAGGTCACACACTAGTGACAAGCAAATGAAAGCATGAGCCGACAGCATCGTACACGCAACCGACGCCCCCTATATCCATGGCTCGCTAGCTAGCGACCTGTGATGACTGTGAGTGCCCCCGTGACCGTTGAGCTGTTCGGAAATGGATGGGCCGTGCGCCCGTGCCCGTGCCGAGCCACTGGTGACTGGCGTCGCATCCAAAATTCCAGGTGGCACTGTCAGTGTGAGCCGGGTTCTGCCAACGGCCGACGGCGGCAGCGCCACATGGTGCCGGAGCCTGGCCTGCCTATTCTGGCTCCAGGAGGTTCAGGTTCTTCGAACGCCCGCTGCTGTCTCCTGGCACTCGGTGTCTGCTACTACGTTGCGTCCGCTGTGCCCACGATGGACGGGATCTCAGCTCAGGTCCTGCTGCTACCGTTCCGTGGCCATCTGCGGCCGCCTGCTGCCTCGGCCAGTCTAGGTGTCTCGACGTCTTCCGCTGCTGGCATTTGGCGGCGCACCATGTGCATGCGCGCGGTCCGTGAAGGAATCGAACGTTCGGCCACCCAGGCCTTTTCGGCGCCTTGCCGCGTCCAACGTGCTCCAACGGCGACGGAAACTGACGCCGCTGTCGCCATCGCGTCGCATGCAACGGAACGCCACGCGCGGACGGGACGCAGCTGGCAGCTGGAGAGCAAGCAACCAAGGACTGACTGCCGTGCACGCCCGGCTGTCCCAACAGCGACGCCCACGCCGCATCGGCGAGCAGACAAAACACACTGGCAGCAGGCAAATTTCCCCCGCGGAATCACATCGAAATCCCGGGGCCTCACGAGACAAGGACGGCGGCGCTCGGCTATCGTCCCTCCGGCGATTAGGAGGAAGAGACGGATAAGCAAGGGAAACAAAAGGCGACGCGCGTGACCACGGTCCATGCCATGGCTGCCCCTGGATGGCGCAGCAGCAGCTGCACGGCAGTATAATCTGACAGCAGAAAACGGGGGTTTCAGAGTGCAATCATCATCAACAACCTTTGAAAAAGCTGCCGACGGTGACACGGTGCACGATCCAAAGCACAGCACAGGGGTGGTAGGGCTAGCAGCATGGGCACATCCATATTTTTTGCATTTCAGTGCAGAGGATGAAAAAAAAAGAGAGGCTGCAGCACACACTAGTGCCATGTGAAATGGCACGCACCGAGCTCGTCTCATTTCTCGTCCCATGTACATCCATAGCTCCAATCATCCATGTATGTAAACCTTAGCTATTTGGTCCATACTTACATTTAGATGACTTTTTTGTCGTGGTTTTCTGCGGGTTTTCACCGCAGTTTGGTTTCCATAGCATTAGGTGCCTACTTACATAGTACGTGAGAGGCGAAGAAGACGCACAGGGGGGACAACCACCAGCTGTGGTTGAGAGATGCAGGCTGTGCTGCACCTGCATGGCACGAGCTGTGTTACTTCAGCTTCTTGCGCTCGACTGGCCCCCGACGTCACTGACCGGTCCCCTGGGCTGTTTGTTGTTGTTCTCCGGAGCGAGGTTATCCGGAGCAGCTCTCTTTGGCCTCAGCTAGAGTTCAGGGAAGGGTTTTAAGCTTAGATTCTTTATTAGTCATGTGGTTTTATGTAGCCTTGATAGTGAAGTCTTACTAGCAGTAGCAGCTCACCTTCTCATCGGATTTGTGGTAGAAGTGCCTCAGCAGGATGTTCCTGGCCTCCGTTGTTATCACTGCAATTCCAGGGTGTGATTCAGTCCACAGTAAGAGGAAAAAATATAACAAGGATGGTTAAGCAAAGTTGAGAAAGGAATTGGGAGCTTTGTGACAATTTTGGTGGGAACGAATTAGTACCCCACAGGATTTGAAATTAAATAGACTGATATGGTAGGAAGCAGTTATTGAGCCTGAATTAGTGTCAACTATGGACCTATATTATGTAACAATGCAGCAGTAGACAGCACATTTATCTGTCATGTAGTTAAAGAATGCCCATGGTTTGTTCAGTACATTTATCTGCCACAAATTGGGATACCTCTGCTGTTATCACTGCAATTCACCAGAAGTCTGTGGTTCAAGTGCCGACAATAGTTCAGGATTAGGTATCCCTTAAAATGTTTTGGATTGTTCAATTGTTGACACCTCCAAAATCAGCCCCAGATAAAGGCACAATCATAGCTTGTTCCTTTTGGGACCTTTTGCAGCTGGCAGACAGCACACAATTATATTTTCACCTACAGGATGTGGAATCAGCTGTGCCAAAAGGCACGGATTCAATAAGGACTTCCTGTGGTTTCGCCTAACCTGGTAAATTATTCAGGACCAGAGAATGACCACAACAAAGAGCGACATATGTTGCTGAAACTAAGAACCAGAGTGTTTGAAGCCAAAATCCTAGTCAGTCTATTTATTATTAGGCCACCATTCAATAGTAAATTAACCTAACTTTCTCAAGGTCATCCCAGTTTTAAAACTCTATGTGGATTGCATTTTCAAATGGAAAGCTCCAAACTTTACTGAGGAAGTCTTCGAAACTCCACTCTTAAGGTCTATTATGATGGATGCATGGCCCCAGGGTTCATTTTGAACAACAAGATCCCTAACCCATAAAGCGGCAACTAACTCAAACTTTCCTGACTCTTTCTCATGCTCTAAGATTCAAAATCTTTTGGAGGTTAAGTATATAAATCAGTGCAAATCTCCCAAATGGAATACACAATGGAACAAAGGCAAACCAACTATCCATAGTGTATATAAGCCACACAAGGCCATTGGCATGTCAAATGCTGAGATATCACGAGCGATGATCAGCTATGGTATAAATCTCAATTCTGCTAAACTACTGTATTCGAGGTGAACAATAACTATGCAGTAGTCTGAATTAGCATCAAAAACAAATTTACCATTTGATGTGACTAGATGAATCAATATTGATGTGTTAATGGTCAGTGTGTTTCAGACTTTCAATAAAATAGGAAAAATAGCCTTAAGAATCTAGAATTTCCTAAATACAACAGGCAATGTTTCCCAGTTGCGTTTTAAGGCTTAACGCTAGAATTGCTAGAGGATTTTGTAACAAAGAAAGAAAACTATATGAAATCACATAATCAAAGCTGGTAGCCTGGTACTGTTAGTACTTTAAACTGATAAATTGGCCGCAAAGAAGGTAATGTACTGTAGTGGAGTATATGGCTAAGACAGCAACTGCACAACTATCTATCATATCTACTAGATTCTGCTGGAACGTTGTTTCATTATCTACAAAATCTACTAGATTCTGAGTTCAGTTTACCAGCAGCAAGATCAAGGTTCAGAGCTGCTGGGTTAGATTCTGTCACTATGGCTAATACCACCATATGTGACTTGCAGACACATTTTACACATGCACAAAAGCTTATGGCTAATCCTTCTTTTCCTTTTATTTTGGGAAACGAAAAGCTTATGGCTAATCATGCTCCATTGAAGCAAAGAGAGTCATCTACCTGACGTCAGTTCAGACGAAACTGCTCATGAAACCTATTTTTGCAATGTAACGTGCAAAGCACTATAATAAACAAAAAAAAAAAAAAAAAAGAAAATACTACTAACTAATAAGCAATTGTATGGCATCAATTACATGCAATGTACAACTAGGAAATCAGACGGAACAAATTTGCTGATGGATGCAGCAGAATATCATTGATTTAAGGATATGAAAAGGGGTTACCTTGATTGGGTGGCAGGTCTGTCCTGTGTGTCGCAATATAAGTGGCTGGTGTGACATTCTGATGAGAAACACACAGGGAAAGAAAAAAGAACTAACATCAGCACCAGGTCAAATCCACATATCATTCGTAATATAAGTTGTCAGCACGAATTTCTGACGTTATACAAATGAACCGGTAGCATTAGAAGCCCATGAACTGAACTACCGTTAGCCCATCATTAACTGAATCTACCCTGGGTTAGACATGACCATGAGAAAACCAGACCATATGTTCAGAAATTGCCCAGACAGTCCACTCAAATTGAACAGGTCTTTGGCAGATGAACTAAAAATCAAACAGTGAGACCCCATTTCTCCAGCCATCCATACCAAAATTCCAGCCAAAACTAACCATATGGACACCGATTACTGCCTCCTGCCCGAAAGTGATCCTATGGGATACCAAAATTCTCGCGATGGCATCAGAAACCAGAGAAAAGAAACAGGTCAAGCACAAATGAACGAACACAGTCAATTAAACATATTCAAGCTTGTGTAAGCTCTTCAAGAAGTACAGAGCCTAGCAGTACAGCATGATACTAGAGGCCAGATCGCCAAGAAGGGCAAGTTGCTGACCGACCAAGGGCTGCGCGGAGGGTTCGGCAGGGACGAGCTGGCTGAAGTTGTGCGGGTTGTACGACGGCCACCCTCCCAGAGGGCTCCCCATCTCCGCCCTGCCGCCGTCTTCTTTATTTCTTCCTTCTCGGCACGCCGTCCCCCTCTCCGGCGATGCTCTCTTCTCTTCCATGGGACCACGCACGGGTGGTTGGCATGGAATCAGCCGCGGCAGCACTTTTTTTTTTTTCCTGTTTTGGTTTCGGGGAAAGAGAGTGATGGTTACAAATTTGTTTCGAGCCACAAAGTGGGCTACTGTTGGGCCGCGAATGCAGCCCTCCTGTCTCGATTTGGCCCAGTGTTTTCCAGGGCTGGGTCGTGGTAATCTAGGCCGAAACTAGATTCTTTTTTTTTTTTGAAATATCCGTTCCGGCCTTGATTAATTTAAGGAGAATAGAGTTTGTGACAACAGCGCCAAGCGGCGTCCGCCTGCAGCAGACCGCTACAGGGGTGATAGACTCACGCCGATACAACGAGAGATACAACAACCGAAGAAGATAGAGTCCAGGAGCTCAGAGGCGCGTGAAGGTCATCGTTGCCCGGCACAAACGAGTGCGACTCGACTTCCAACCATAGCCTGACGAACGCCTCAAAGCCGAGTCGAAATCCACCACCCACGCCCGGGGAAGGATACAACGTTCGAGGAACGCCGCCGTCGCTTCGTCTAAGGTAGACCAGGGTCCTCACCCGTGGACAAATGCTAGGGACGCGACACCCCCAACGAGGATCTGGCGCCCCGCAGCGCCGCCGTCGCCGGGCTTTCGCCCCAAGATATCCCCAAAGACCGACGCCGGCCAAGAAACCCGAACCGCTTGTCGCCACCGCCGTTGTTGCCGATCGTCAAGCCGAAATCTCACCCGAAGTGTCGACGCGCCCAGCCTACGCGATCGCGCCGCAAATAAAGGCCGCGACCACCCCCCGCGGCAAGACACAAGCCGGAAAAACCAGCCATCCCACCGCAAAGATATCGCCCACCTGTTTGGACCGCACACCGACGCCCGCTGCCCGTCTTGACCACCATTGCGCGCAGCCATGGATGCCACAAAGAGCCGAAGCCACCAGGGAGGGCGGTTGAGAAGAAGGGCCGCCCCCCCAACGCCGCACTAGGTCCGCCCGACGAGCACCACCACCGGCCGCCACCACATCACCGCTAGTCACCGGCAAGAAGAAGCCCGAACTAGCCAGCGGGGCACCGAATCCGGCCACCTAGGCACCGGATCGACCCCCATTGTCAAGAGAAGGCAGAGATGCACGGGGAAGGGTACCCCGCCATCCCGACGCCGCCGCCGCCCCTAGCCCAAGAGGGCGCCACCCCCGCCTCGGGGCGATCGGATCTAGCCACCGGGGCACCGGATCTCGGGCCCGGTCCTCGGCAGCCCGTCCCGCACCGCAGGAAAGGAACGACGGAGGGAGCACCGCCGCCACCCTTTGTGCGCCCGCCGGGCTCCGCCGCCGCGCCGCTTGCGGCGGAGCAAAGACCGCCCGAGCACCACGCCACTCGACACCGCCATGCCCCGCCGACCGGCCGAGCCCGCGCCACCGAAGCCGCCACGCGAGTAGATGGCCCCGCCGCCGCCATCCTGGCAAGCGCGACGGCCTTGCCCGGCAGCTTGCTCGGGCGGCGGCGCAGCGAGATTGGGAGGAGAGGGAAGGAGGCGGCGGCTGGGTCACGGCCGCCCGAGTCGCCCTCGTGGGAGCGACGCGAGGGGCGCAGTCCCCTGGTTTCCCTGGTTTTCTTTCACTTAGGTACTCATTCCCGAAACTAGATTCATCAAGGACATGCTCCTACGCGGAAGTTGTTTTGTTTTTGCCTTAAGATCTCAACTAAATATATGTCATATAGCTAGAAATGTAAAACATATATGTCATATATAGCTGGTTGAATCTGGGGTCACATGTCGCACCCTGGGAGTAGTTTATTGCTGGCTCACAGACTTTGGTCAAGAGTGATGATACATGTGTGCAGTCTGCCGTCATGGTTTGGATTACAACACTATTTCAGATTAGCAGGCCTCAACAGGTACAGGAGCCTGGTGAAATAATTGGTTTTGCCCTCCTCTGCTTGGTGTGGCGATGATCAATAGCTAGATGCATAACATGTCACTTCAACAAGTTATATTAATGATTGGTAGAGGCTGAAACTTGTTTCCATTATCTAAAAATTATATTGAAATTGCCATTCTTCTAAACTAATTTCATCATTATTTTGAAATTGCACAAATGACTTTGATTTATTGTTTCCGTCAAAGAATCTCGTCGATTTTTGCACTGTGATAGGAAGAACAAAATATAATGTTTTGACATTTTGTGAGATGTAAAATTGAAAACAAAAGAGTCATGTTGCCTCTACAGATACGCATTCAAATAATAGTTGCAGCTGCAAATTACTATGCAAATGATGTGTAACTTTTCTAGTGTTTGTGAGCTACTGCAAGTAATGTGTAACAGGCTAACAGCAAAATAGGTTGTCAAAGAGAATCTTTGGCAAAACAACAAAATCTAACATCTGGTTCAAATAAATGAAACATTGAACTTATGACAATGACCAATGACTAACTAATTAGCTGAGTAACATTGGCTTTTGCCTTCCAACTTCCTACATCACATGACTAATACCCCTTCGATTTGCAAATTATGAGTTGTTTTGGGTTTTTTTCAAGCACGAGCTTTTGTTGTTCATCTAGTTATGCGCTATATCTAGATGCATATCAAAAGCTCTATACATAGAAAATCCAAAACAACCTATAATTTAGAACGGAGTGAGTACTTACAAATCTTATACCACTAGTACTCAAGATCTAATGTTAACTAAAAAATTACTTTAAACTAAATTGTTGGATTGACTCGTCGCTGCTCTCTATCACGAGGCACGAAACAACAGAAGATGCCCGCTAGAAAGCCATGCAAAGGATGCACGTACTTCTTGACGATACGGTGCATGACACTGCCCGGCGGGTTCCCGGCCGGGCCCGGGCGACGCGGTTGCCGGCAGTGGCGCGACCTGCCATCCTCGCGAACATAGAGCCGCGACACCGTCCTCATGAGCGGGTCACTGATGGTCGCCTCCGGCCGGGTCGCTGCCGAAGGCGTCGATGCCGATGACGCCCTCGAAGCTCACGTACCCAGGCGCGAAATCGACTCGGCGACATGCTCGTCGGTCGGTCAAGTTGGAGTCGATGGCGTGCTCGTCGGCCGTCGCCCGGCGCCTCTTCGTTCTCATGGCGTGGAGGTGGCTTGCTGTTGCGTGGGAGAGGGGCACTGTCGGCACCTTTGGTGGGAAGGATAGTCGCGACGTCACCGCAGGAGTGCCGCCGCAGAGCGACGACGATGACCAGGCCGCCCCGAGCCGACGGGTGCCACCGCCCCGCGCGCAACAACTCTCCGCTGGAGGAGGATCCACCCTCATTCTCCAGGTTGTTGTAGCTCTGCAGGATTAGATGTGGCTCGAAGTGGATCATCGGCCCGAAAGTGGATCATCGCCATGGCCGTCTCCTTCGTCCGATGTAGACAAGTGTTTAGTTTGTTGGTAGGATGGGGATGTACGCCACCACTCGATGGCTCAGAAGCAGGCATTTAGTCAAACATGCAAAGTTGTTAGAGTAAACCTAGGGTGCGAGGGCGCGCCGCCGCCACTCAATTTTCCCTTCGCGAGACCCGGCGCTCCAACACCGAACAGATTCAGCCACGTCATGCAAAAAAAAAAAAAAAAAAAAAAAAAAAAAAACTTTCCATCGACGGCCCTGCCTGTCACCGCTGCCTCTCCTCCACGCGCGCAGCCCTCTCTCGGTTCCTAATTAACATCCTCATGCAAGGTCGAATCTGCGTCAATGTCGGGCAAGGGCGAGATCCGATCAGATGCCGATCCCAGCGCATCAGGCGGTCCAGGACAAGTCTCCAATTTTAAGGAGACGACGCACAGAGGTTCTTCTTCCCCAGACGACTGCATCCTTGTGACTTGGCCCACCCCGGGCGATATTGAGGACGATAAAGCTCCACGAGATCCTTGGTGTTCGTGAGGAACCCGAGCATGACGGCTTCGATCAACCGGTACGATCTGCGTGCTCAAGCTCCGCACGAGGCCTCCCCTAAATTCACACCCACACGCCACACCACGTGGCCGCAACAAGCACAGAAATAGAACCAGGCAGCCATCGTCGTCGGTTACACCATCTGACCATCGTACGTATCAAAGAAGCACTGCGTCAGCAGCTAATCACACCCAATCTCGCCGCCATCGTCGTGGACATCATTGCAGTTTAGAGAAGGTGGATATCATCAGAAGCTTAGGGTCGCCAAGTTCGTAGGCACTGCAATCTGCCTCGCCGGAGCAGCATTCATGGCGTTCTTTTAAGGGCCCATGGCTCCTCGGCGCGGCTCTTGTCTCGGCGACCGGCAACAGCGACGTACACGATTCAGAGAATTCGCACGAGTTGAGAAGCTATACTCTTAGCAAAAGTACTAAACTACCCTTAATTATGAAAATTAAGGGATTATGAAAATTAAGGGGAGGAACCGGCCAGAAAAAAAATCAAGGAGAGGAACCACAAGCACCGTAAAAATTCTCAATATATTAGTTTTATTTTGATGAATTTCTCTAGGACAAACTATCTCTGATCTTTCTTATGCTGCTGCATCGGTCTACAGTGGTTCATTATGCAATGAATTTCCATTTTCTTTCAAAAAAAAAAAAAAAAAAAATCCCCTTCTTCACGCAGAATGGAATCTTGGGCCCTGGGCTGCAGTTTGTCAAAATCTACGAGCACCCCGGCCGAAATGCACAATCGCACATCAGCTCTTGTCTAGGGAAACAACAGCCAAAACCATGTTTTTTTTTTTTCTCTCTTGCCGTGTCCTCATTTGACTGATGGAATATTGCATTGGCAACACTCTCCAGAACGTAACCTGAGGCAGAGTACATCCTCCTGCATCCCTGCTTCACCAATGTTTGTGTCCAAATCTAATGTTCTGGTTGCTGCTATCGGATCTGATGAAAGGTACTCAGATTTGAGGTGGCATGCATGCTCCTGCTCTTCAACAGATTCAGCTGAATTTAGTTGAATTGAATTTAGTATAATACAACAACTAAATTTAGTTGTGCATGCTCCTGCTCTTCAACAGGTTTTCAGACTGTTCTTGGAGAGTGGACAATTTGGACATTCTAATGGAAATCTGCCAATAACTTTATGCTCTGGCTGCATTTCTCCAGCGATGGTGTCCCTATGATCATGCAAGAAGTATAGTAGCATTGTAAGACACCCTAAATGCTAGAACCATACAACTGTGTAATAAACTCACAACAACAGATCATATCATATTGTTTAGGATGAGCATATTACTATACACGTAATATTGTTTATGATCCCACTTTCCTTCATGCATTGCGTTGTCCTCATAGCCAGCATTGTGTTGTTACATATGTATATGGGATAGCAGATGACGCGAAAGGCGAGCAAGAAGAAGCTGCTTTGGAGAGGTCGACGCCGCTACTTGCCTTCTTCCCCGGATGGACAGAATCGTGCAAACAAACAGGGGAGGGTCGACCTCATCTCACTACTTCCATCTGCAGCTGCAGGCACCTGGCACCTAGTGTGTCATGCGTGAACAAGGGGACGCAGATGGCGACCTGCCGATTCGAATTCCTCGTCTCATCTCTGCGACGACGACGACGACGACGACGACATGGATCCACCAAGCAAGCAAGCAGTAATCGCCAAAAAACCGCACAATATTGTCTCTGCATAACCTGAAGGAACCTAGCTATTGCTCACAAGGTGATATTATTCTACATGGACATGGAGCATCACGAATTATTCGCGTAAGCCTGATACATGTGCAGGAGTGGGAGCAATTTACATCCGAGATAAGATGCGCATCGGTCGACAAATTCTCGATCTAGCGTGCAAAAGGCTCTTCCCTCTTCAAGAGCTCATGAACACATGAGCATCCTAATCTTCCTAGTGCATAGATGATTAAAGGATCAGCCTTTTCTCTTTTTTCCTTTTTGAGGAATATCATCCTTTTCTGATGTACTCCTACATTGTTAAGCTGCAGGTTAGGTTCCAGCACACAGAATCGTCAAACCAGAGGGTACTGATACTGAACAGTGGCAGAGCTAGGTGCGATTGATAGGAGGGAGGGTCGCTGGGAGTACCAAACCAATTTGCCTTGTGGAGGTTGACAGCTTGACATGGACGTAAATGCTAGAGCAATTAGTCACTAACTGAATATCTACAGATCAAATCAACTAGTGGGGTGCCTGAGATGAACCTGTGTGTTCGTTGCTAGACAGTTGTGGAGGGGTACTCGCCAAACATGTTTTTGTCGGGCCCTTGCATGACTGCTCTAGGGCTTTTCAGCTGTTTTGAGTTTTTTTTTTTTGAAAGACGCTGTTTTGAGTTTCCGTCTGTATGTTTTTGGCTTCGTATTTTTCCCTTGTATAGGCGGCCGGCCGGCTACTGCATTTTTTAATCTTTGTAACAGCACCTATCGTGGCTCTTTCCTTTCTTGTATAACGGCCAGCTCTTGTGTTGATTCGTTTTCTTAATGGTTAGGATGACCTATACATGTCAAACGGTTCTTTTACAGATTTTATATCAATTTCGTGAAATAATTCTTTGAATTCAACTAGAACCGCACATCGTCTAGAATTGATCAATGGATCTATGAAAAAGATTAGCATGACCCCAGCTATATTAGGTAGTCCCAAGACACCTAGTAATTTTAAAGACAACCATTCGTCTCTCCTATAAATACGGAGTTTGTAACTTTGAAAGCGAGAGGGCCCTGTTTGGCTGGCTGTTGGCTGGCTGATCTTTGTGAGAAAGAAATCTGCGCATTACATTGCCGTTGGTGGTGACTTTGTGAGAGAAAATCGCTGGCTGGCTGGTTTGGCTGCGAACAGGCTTACCATTTCTCCTAACGTTTTAGGAACCTTAACCCTCACTAAAGGGAACCGGCATCCTCTCGACTCTCGGCCCCTACATGGCACCCCACAAATAATTAGGAGTAAAAGAAGCTCTATCAAATGTCCTTGAAATCTCACTGTACGTAGATAGTAATGGCTAATAGATATATCATGTCGTTGGTGACTTCTGTCAGCATGTAGACACAACTTTGTTCTTAAGATTGTGCCAAAGAAGCACATACTTATTTCAAGATGAGGTAGGCACATCTAGTTAGTAACAGGATAATATATCTACACACAGCACGTAAGGAGGCATCCCTCTAAACAATTCTACCGCCTTTTTTTTAGAGAGAGAAATTCCACCGGCTTTTGACTCCACGGAATCCGTATTTGAAGTGCCTTCTCTTTGCAAATACAACTCGAGCAGTACTAGGCAGCTAGGGCTTCGCGACCTAATAATAGCCTTTTAAGATGAGCACGTACGGTAATGCACAGCAAACACATACCACACATCGAAAAGTTAGGGGTGTGTTTAGCACCCCAAATTCCTCCCAAATTCCACTATGCAAAAAGAAGATTCCCCGTCACATCCGTCGGCCGGCAACATGTATGGAGTACGAAATATAGGTAAAAAATTAAAATAATTACACAGTTTAGATGTACATTACGAGACGATTCTTTTGAGCCTAGTTACGTTATGGTAGGATAATATTTACCACTAACAAACGAAACGTGCTACATGACGATGTGACATACATGTCACATCCATCCAAAATTTTGCACCAAACTTTGGGTGCTAAACACACCGGTATGCATATTTGCAAAGCATAAGTGGATCATGATATGCCTCCATATGCAACGACGCTAAGTGTGTGTTAACCTATGCCACGTCCATTTGCATTTTCTTTCTTTATTTATTTACGGCGTGGAGCTGTCCATGCGTTTTGTTTATAATCTGTTGGCCTAATATTTCCACATGTACTAGATAATCTATATTATCGTCATGGATCTTGACTACTCAATGAATAATATATTTCACCGCCTTTTTCTTTTCGTATGAAAAGACATCAAGAGATTTTGTGTGTTTCATTAAAAAGTAAGAGTGCTGAATTTACGGCTTACACAGCGAAGCTATGGGAGAACAACCCATAGCGCAGGTTACAAAACCACAGAAGTAGTGGTTAAGACGTAAAATACAAGAGAAAGAAACAGACACCCATCACATCGCTATTAGCATCTACAAAATATTGAAAGATCTCAAGATTGACACAACCATGTCAAGATGACAACTTGATTTGGAGAAGACGACAAAGAATCTAACTGGCTCAATTACACTCAGTTTATGATTTATCACAAATTTTACAAGACAAGAAAAAGAAACCACTCAAAACAAAACTCATGGTGAGCGGAGGTACGGGAACGCTGCCAAGGGGCCCTTAGTCGTGCCTATGAAGATCAGAAGTCGAGCGCATGCACTAAAAGTTCAAAACTCTTTGAACTTGTTGGTTCAGGGTTGTGCAAGTAGTGGGGCAAAGTCATTGGTTGTTCACCGTGTTTTCAAAATTGGTCGGGGTGAATAGTGCACACTATCTAGTAGGTGGTTTTTGGGCTAGGTTTCCATTAAAAAACCAAGTCAAACACTTGTATTTTTATTTTCTCCGTCTAATAAAAATTGTGGAAAAGTTTTTGCCACCCCTTTGAAAAATATATATAATCATCACCAAAAAAATTATATTACATATATGATATAAAATACGCAATTCACTTTATATACTTTAACATTCTCAATCTCGATTCACTGTATAGGAGGATGACGCATCACATATTCCTTTTGTTGTTTGGACCTGCGCATGCACGTTGCCTTTCTGACCTAACCTTTCCTCGTATTTTGTATATCGACACCCGATCGATAAGCTGCATAATCGAGCTGATTAGGTACACAGAGTTGAGCATGCATGTTCAGGAACAGCATATTTGTGGACAACCTTACACCTCTAATCGCGACACTGATCTTGACCAGGTTCGGTAAAGCAAGTTCATCAAATGCTAAACAAGAACAGACCTGCTTCTCATTTATTTTCTTCGGTCCCTTGATATCACATATAACTGTTACTAATGGATTCGTCGTCATATGTCACCAACATTGTCCCTAGCTTAATCTCATGAGTCATAACATACGTAGAGGCAAGGGTTACCAGTAGACAAGAAATTAACAATGGGTTAGAATATTCACATATACTTGTCGTATGGCTTTAGGTTCTTTTTGGAAGAACTCCTTCTGCCCGACTTTATCTTATCACAACACTACAGCGACATTTCTTATTTTATTTTTTTTACATCACCTCCTCGAGCTATAGGGAATAAAAGGCACAGAGAGCCCCAGGTGGGGCCAAGTTGTCACTTGTCACAGTTTTCACAACTAAAATTTCAGATTTCTCGTAATGAGGTGGGTTTCTATCAGTGTTTTGCCATTCAAGATTTAGTATAAAAATTTTCCAACTAAATGTCCGCTAGTGATATTCTTAGGTGCTATGACTAGTGGTAGTGTTTTACTACTAACCAAAAACACTAGGAAAAGTCACCGTTTAAGTAGTGTTTGGCTCCTATCAAATTGCTCTACCTCCTTTACTCTAACCGTTAAAACTTCTTAGAAAACCATTTACCAAACATAATTACACAGTGGCAACCTGGGTGATCTTGGGGACTCGGAACGGAGAACAAGCTATATAAATCCTGGAGAGGCAGTTAAGGAGTCGGTTGGTGAACCCTCCCAAGAGGGTGCATTAGCTAGCGTGAGAAGACAACAATTGGGGGAGGTTGACCTGCCCGAATGGAGGGGCTGTGTAGAGGATCGATCGCCGACTGGTCCTCCTCGCGAGACTTAGTGCCACTGCCGCTCCTCCGCTCCACCAGCGTTGGTCCCCCTCCCTCTTTTCTCCGGCATATCACCGGAGGTCGGAGAGAGTGGGGATCCATTGTTTTTCAGTATTTTTTAAAATAAATCGAGTTCTTTGGCTATGGTCTCTCCATGCCAAGGCTATTGGTTTTGGGGATTTATTTCTTCCTCCTCCTCCTCTCCGACAACGGCGAGAGGATACGGTGGAATCGTTTTCTTCATGGCGGCTCCGTTGAAGATGAGGGCGACAAGTACGGTGTCAGCATCCTCATTGACATGACAACATGGAGATTTTTTATTTCCGGACGGCGACATCAAGGCGGAGATGGTGTCGCCGCCATGGAATATATTTTTGTAGTCTCTTCTTCGTTTTATTATGATTAGATCGACCACGATGAAAGACTCGGGAGAAAAAGTTCAGATCGATCTTCCTCATTCTTCGGTGGTAGAAAGAAGAAGAAAGAAGATACAACAAAGAATAAGTTTCTCAACTTCGCCTATATGTAATCCTCCCGAGCACAAAGCACGGGGGAACAGTGGCCCGACACGGAGCGTTTTTTTTTCTCCCGACCCAAGCCTAGCCCGGCTCGAAAAAACGGGCTCGGGGCGGGCCCGATGCTCGATGTAGGCCGTGCTTGGGCCGACCCCAAGGCACGCTGGCGGGCCAGCCCCGTCTCGGTCCAAAGTCATTTCTAAAAAAAAAAAGAAAAACAACCACCTATCTAATAAAAAAATAGAAAGAAAAGCCCACCAGGCCATTAGCTATGTCCTCAAAAGGTAGAAAAAATAGCCCACTGGGCCAATAGCCTACCAGCCCACCAAAACCCACCAGGCGCAAAAAAAATAAAAAAAACACTATTGGGCCGTGCTTTTTTGGGCCAGCCCGACGAAAATCGGCCCACGGGCCAGGCCTAGGCCGACCCCCGGCGACGGAGGACTGGTCGCACGGCGATGGCCCGTGGGCTGACCGGGCCCAGGCCGGGCGGGCTGGCCCGATGCACATGTATACCTATATGGATGTTGGGCATATGTTTGCAGACCTTTTGCCGAGTGTCGTACATGTTTAGTTTTGAGATATGGAGTTATTCACAGCATGGGTACAATTTAGATGAAAATAGTTTCTTGATGTACCCTGTTTTTATCTAATATAATTCTAATTCTTGTTTTTTAAGTGTGATGTACCCTTTTTAAAATTATGCTATATAATTCTAATGCATCTTTCGTTTTTCGTAGCAAAAAAAGGGAGGCAGTTAGGGTGGGGGCGTCTTCTTTCCTTACGTTGGCAGCACCTATACCGGCCATATATTCCAAGCTCGCCGTCGTGCTCATGCATTGCCAACGATGTGGCACCGGATAGTCCGCCCCCAAATCCATGCGCCCCGGCAGAATATGCCGCCACCGGTTGCATCTGTCCTCACGGCCCATTTGAAAGGCAAGCAGCACCAACACCGAGAGGGATTATCAGAGAATCATCCACCAGATCAGAGATCACAACAACTAACCTCGAGTACTTCCACCGTGTTTTATATTTTAAAAATTGGTTAGCAGCAGTGATCCGTGTATGTTCACGTGTGCAGTTTATGCTTCCTTGGTACTAAGGACAGTGCTGCCGACCACTCAATCATGCCAGGAAACTAAAATACTACATGGCCATCAGCTGCTAGGAGAATGTGCTATAATTTATGAACGAACATTCATACGTTCTAATTTACAGGTGCTTGAAAACTACTGCTCCCTCTGTCCCATAGAGTTTGTCGTTTTTGACTTTTTAAACTTCATATTGGACCATCCGTCTTATTCAAAATATTTATGTAAATCAAAAAAAATAATCAATATTCAAGTATCTTTATTGATAAAATAAGTCGTAATAAAAAAAAATTATATTTGTGCAAAAAATTTGAATAAGACGAAGCATCAAAAAAAAGATGACACGGAATCAGGGGTGACAAACTCAGTGGAACGGATGGAGGGAGTACTCTCTTAGGCGATGTTTTATAGCCATTGATAGGCCACTGCTGTATAGGCCTATAGGGAGTCTCTGATGCGTTGAGCAACCGTGGCCAGTGCCCAGCATTGCGGATTGAATATTTCAGGGATATGATAGATAGGAAGCGTGATGTGACCGTGCCAAGGCAATCAACACTCACTCATAGTTGTAAGCATCGACGCAAGGTGAAAGCTATAATTAATTTCAAATCTTTTAGGTTTCCACCTGCAAGGCTACTACTTGGTTTATATGATTGTAGATTAAAAACACCTTGTTGTGATGGAAGAAAAGGATCATGATGTTATCACAACACAACAAGTTCATTGCCTAGCACAATTCTTTGAAACACAAGAATTAGAGTCGAGGACGACTCCTTTTCAAGAGGGAGAGGATGATATGCACATGCCACCGTTAACTCAAGTTATACATGAAGCAACAAGTGCAAGACCGGTTACGTTGAGCCAAGCATTGGATACACCCACACAAGTGTATAAAAGACCAATCGCACGCAACTGTGCAATGCTACTCCAACAAAAGGTGCATGCTTTCCTATCTAAATTACATCCTAACATTAATAAGAATTATATACTACCTAAATCGTGTACTCTAATGTTACTTAGATTTAAAGAAGAGGGTACAACATTGGTCTACATGACGGACGTAGAAGGTCACGCCGAGGACACGAAGATTGCTACCCAAGATGAGAAGATAAGTCTAGCAAAACGGATCAATTCAGTTTGTTGAAAACGGACCAGTTCAAGAAACGTTCGTAACTTTTGATTCACAAAAAGCAATGAAGGTGAATGAGCACATTTTGAAAAGCTTGTGAAGTCTAATTTGCAATGGAACAAGTCCTGACCTCTTTGAATACACCAGTCAAGCAGCCGACCTGTTTTAGTGTCGACTGGTCAGAAGCTCGACAGTCTTCTTGGGACAGGATGTTGGTACAACTTCTCATTCAATACTGTACCATCCTCCAATGTTTCGTGGTGCATGGCATACATGGTTAGAAAGATGATCAAGTTATCTTTCCAATGCATCCAACGGTTTGTCATTTCAACTTCTGAGCAAAGAGTTATGATCAAAACATTGAAAACTGCTCTCGAGGCCAAGAGTCACGCGGGAACTAAAAACCACTTCGAGAAAGCATTAGCCAGTTGGCTTTCCACCTTCCAACGTGGATCCTTCAGTTCACATCTATCTTAGAGACTTGTTTCTTATATAAATACCCCCTATATGTAAGCTATAGATAGATGTTGATGAATTAAGATAATCCAAGTGACTTTGTTTACGTACCGAAAGCCGCCGAAAGTGCTTACTCACCCTTGTTCTTCCTTATTTTTCTGGACTTGTGAAGAGATCCCTTTTGGGATCCACTACTTCGTGCTCTATGGCTTCCGTTCGCTGCGCCGTATTGTGTGGATTAGCTTCGGATTGTGATTTTGCGGTTGTTTGGAGATCGAGTCGAAGTCCTCGCGGTTTCGTGCCTCTCTCCCCGCCGCTTGGTCGCATCCAACCTTGGCCGTATAAAGCTAGTTATGCGCCTGATCTTCAACAATTTATCTCTCCTCACGCCGTCTTTAGCAAAGTTATCTCCGCTGCCCTGTATCAAGTTATCTTGTTTGTCGACCTATCGTCGCGAAGATCGGCCACCCTCGCCCGTTTCCAAATCGGTAGTTATCAAAGCGTGTTTAAAATATTTCAGGCATCTGAATAAATTTGCTATGTATAACCTCTTAATGGAAAACGTGCTCATCGAGCACGGGCCACGATTTTTTTTTTTTTTTTGACTTTATGTATAGTGTATACTTCCTCCTATCGTGAATGCAACTAATTAAAGAAAGAAAACCCACAACGATCTGCAAACGTGTCATATACATATTAGTCAGAGTTCAACGATCTTTGAAATGTAGTGTATCCGGGACATTGCTAGATTTCAAATCTCTTCAGCAACAAGTTTCTTCAGATATTATCGTTTCATTTGATTCCGGATCACATGGATTGATTGTACAGTTGTAGTACCCCTGGACTTAATTGGCAACTGGGTCAAAGTAGTGATAAGGTTGTAGCTTTGAAAAACAAAGCTCGAAGTACTCCATCGTCCTTGCCTAGGGTGTGTTTAGTTCAAAAAATTTTGGTAAAAATTCTCGGTGGAATAGCGGCCACATCGCATTAATCAGAAGACGCGTTTCGTTTGTTAGTGATAAATATTATCTTATCATATGGCGTAAGCCAGAATTCAGCCAAAAGAATCATCTCATGAATGCATATCTAAAAACTGTGTAATTAGTTTTTTTATTTACCTAAATTTTATAGTGGCCGCAAGCATCTTTGGGTGCGTTGAATGTTTCATGTGATAGGATGTGATAGAATGTGATGGGAATGCAGGGAAATTTTGGAGGAAATTTGGGCTTCTAAACACACCCCTAGTGTAGATATGCATAGTAGACTACTAAAAAATGGTAAGGGTCGTAACTCGAATGCCATGGCAGAAACAAAGACTGTCAATTTCCTAGTCTAAAGAAAGTGACTGACAATAGAACTGCACTTATACCAGATAATTAATATTCATAGGTTTCGATCATCTCTTTATTAATTTCGTCGTTTAGAGTTGAAGTGCCTCTGCGATACGACTATACATATCCAATTAAGATGGTAGATAGGCGAAGCAATTGCGGCGCTGTGTGTGTCTTGTTCGATAAAAAAATGAAATTGCGGGGATACATGTATAAGCGCCGCCTAGGGGCTCTAAAGGCCGACAAGGCTGGCCTTGGCTCACGGCCGCGCGGCCACGCGCTCTTCACCCTCATCCTTCTCGCTTCGTCACGTTAAGTACATAGTTATTTAGCTGAATAAATATTTAGCAGAAAAGAAACTAAATTGTCAGCCTATCAAGAGCTATTCCAATCTATGATAAATCCTCCTAAATATAGCAATGGAAGTCTCCCCTGACTATAAATACAAGTAGTATGTGAATCGGGCTGAACCTAATCGTATTGGAAGGGTAAACTACCCCAACAGCCTCTTGGCTTTAGGCTCTCTCTCTCTCTTCTAAACCCTAGCGAGACGCGGCGCCGCCACCACACGCCTCACGCCTCGCTTTGCTCCGACGTGATACTGCGCGCTTCTAGGGCTTCGCTGCCGCCGGCCGCCGCGCATCGCTGCTTCTCCCTCACAGGCGGCTATGCTCAAGGCGCCAAAGGCTGGCTACACGCCACGCCGGCGAGCGGCTATATACGCCATCATCGCCGCGATCCTACCTCGCCGCTTCGTCAGCCGGGCCTACGCTCATACGCTGGCCGATCGTCGGCCGCCATCACCGCTCATCACGCCGCCCCTGCCGACCACCGCCAACTGCGGGCTGTCAGGCCATCGCGTCATGCCGACTCGATCCGCTTTGTGATACAATTTGTATCTCATAATAGTCCATTATGAAAATATATATATGATCTCAATCAATTGATAGACGCTTAATAATACATCATTATTATAGTGTATTAGTATGAACATAGGCTTTAGTCACGTTAGAAAATGCAGCCACGTCTAGTATTAGCTTTCTTTGATGATATGGAGTATACAGGAGTAAAACTTGTATGTGTATATCCAAGGCGAAGCATAAAAGCAAACCAGTAGGATGGTGCCTTAGCTGTATTGCTTTCAGCTGCTTTTCATTCACAAACACTACTTCGAAACAAGCAAAATCAGCTTCTGGGTAAGATCGATCAACAGAAAGTACTGGTTTAGGGTGGAAAGGCTGTATAGAATTACGCACTCTGTAAAAAGATCAACGAAGCCGTTCGTGGAAGATGATCGCCGTGGTAGTGGAGTAGAGTGACAAGGTAACGCACGTAAGGTAAACACACTTATGTTTCACCCACCCACCGAGCCACAGCGTGCAGTGCAGTCCAGTCCATATGGAGACGTGCAAGGATCATCGTCGTTGCCGCGGCTGAAAAGGGTTGGTTTCACCGGCCGAGATTTCGCGTGCGTACCTTTCCCGGCCGGCAAGCTAGCTGTTCCGTTATTCGTCAATTTGACGGATCACTGGAGCGATTTGGAAAGCATCATCAGCAGCTCTCTGATCTTGAGGACCTCGAACACAAGTCAATGGTGGTGAGGTAGTGCGTTAGGAAAAACGAAATGCATGCTATTACATCGCCCGCCGTCCTAGTCGGTACATCATACAAATGTGAAAACTTTAATCTCGTTTTGTACAGAGAGGTAAATCCCAGCTTATAAAGCAAACTACAGACATGCAACATTGCTTGGGTTATCAGCTTTACAAGGAAGAGCATCACAAAAGACGTGCATACTGCAGTTATAATTCGTATTCCAAACCTCTTCCAAAAGAATATCTTCTCTATTTCTCAAGCACTTAAATAAAATTTCTAAACTCAAATTTCTATAGTAGAAAATAATATCAATGCTTTATATCTCTAATAAATCACTACAGAAATATAATCTATGTGGTCAATATAGTGATATGTATTACATGTCATAAATATTGGGTACTGTACCTATTTAAATACGTGTAGTCAAATTAAAATGTTCATTTTTCTTGTAATACAAGGTGTAGATATAGGGAAGTATTAAAACGGCATACGAGATATCCAGGGTGGAGAGGATGAGCGCCCAATTTCTCTGTCCGGAAGAAGAAGAAAGGCTGTGGAATTACGCACTGTGTAAACGAGAAAATCAACGAAGTCGCGTGAAGATCACCGTGGTAGTGGAGGACAATGGCAAGTACTTCACTCTTGGAGGGAGAGAGAATATCTTGGGCTGGTAGTGCGGCAGTGCACTCCGCACCAGCAGAAGCAGGCAAGTGCCCATGACCATGAAATCTATAGACAACCCCGCAGCAGGCAAGGCCGCCGCTTAGTAGCAGATGAGGATGCCGTCACGTGTCTGACCCATGCTCCCCATCGCAGACGCAGGCAGGATGCCTCTGCTTTGGGCAACCAGCCCGGTAAGGTAATTCGCACGTATGTTTCTGCACTCCACCGAGCCAGCCCAGTGCAAGTGCAGTCCAGTCCATGGAGACGTTACGTGCAAGGATCGTCGCTAACGCACCGCACTGGCCGAACGCCGAAGGTGCTGGTTTCACTGGCGTGGCGAGGCGCGAGTTCACGCATACCGCACTGCACTCTGCCGATCATCCGGTCTCACGACCACACGACACGACACACGCGATGCAATGCGCCGGCCGAGTGCGAAGTGAAACTGATCGGACCCCTCCACACCGCACCGCACTCCACTGCCGGCGAACTCCGACATCGGTTTGCTTTGGGGCCAAGCTTCTACGGGCCAACCTGAGCTAAACGCATCATCGGCGTGGAAATGAGAGTACTGAAGTGGCAGTAGAGCCAGCCAACGCGGACGTGGACGCAAGACGGCGCGGCGCACTGCACCCGACTGGCATGGCGGGCATCCCAAACGGGCCTCCCGGCTGGGCAGCTGCGTGGCGGGTCACTCTGCCGCGTGCGCCGGGCCGGGCCGGGGAAAGCAGAGAGCACAACCAGAGCGCGGCGCGCAACGACAAGCGCTGCGCCCGGAAAGCCAGCCCGACGCGACGCCGCCAAACCAAAACGCCTCGCCCCGGTAGCCGAGCAAGCCGGCCCCGGGCCGCCCCGCCTCCCATGGGCGGAGAGGGAGGCCGATTTCGAGTGAGGCGCAGCGCAGCCGTGAGCTTAACAGGAAGGACCCACCGCGAGCTGCTGCCGCCGCGGCACGCGACCCGGACCTGACCTTCCCTACTCCAGTTACCAGCCGCCTACCGCAAGGCACATGGTGCAGGCGCGGCGGCACGCGCTCCAGCAGTGCCTGCTGCCACCCGCAAGGCCCTCTCCCCCACGCAGCGCTTCGCGGCCGAGAGAGAGAGAGAGCCGAGCCCGCTTCCCCGCCGGGCCGGCGCCGCGCGATTTCCGCTGATGGGCGACCATGTGGCCTGCTGCGCACCATGCGTTCTGTGTACCTCTGCGTCCTGCGCTCGGGCTTCGTCATGTTCGCCGGCCTCATGTCGGGCTCACCTCGGACCTCATGCGCGTCCCTCAGCCTCGCCGACCCGCCGAGGTGCTCTCTGCTAGGCCGGAACGCCCGAGCGACAAGCCACAAACGCCGGTATGTGTACACCTCCTCTCCCTTCTTCGTTTCTGTCTCACCCACGGCGGCCGGCAGCTAAGCTGCCGCTTCTGATCTCGATTCCCGATTGTGTCATGTGTCATGTGCCTCGCCTCGCCCGCCTTCTCGCTTTTCGCGCGCGCGCAGCCAGGATCCTCTGTCGTGAAGAATCAGCACCCGCTCCTCTTGCACGCCCTCCTCATCGGCAACTCGCTCGCCAGCTGGAGGCGCGCGCCGCCCATATTCCTCGACAAGCTTCGCGCCCAACTACGTCGCCATCCTGCGCCCGCGTGCCACGCTCTATCCTCGCGTTCAGGCGAGGTGCTCTACTTGATTTTGCTTTGCTGATTCGCTTCCCGCCGCCAGCGTCGCCCTTTCGTTAAAGTTCTTTTGCGGTTCTTTCTCGCATGAATGAATTTGAGGGTTCCTCCTCCTCTTCGCACAGATCATGCCGCAAAGCCACTCCGCACGCGCTTACGCGGGCTCAGCGTGGGGCTGGCTAAGGCGGCGCCTCAAAAGTCCCGCGCGTATCTGCCTTCCAGTCCTCTTCTTCCCCGTCGCCTACCCGATCAGTAAGGTACGCACCGCTGCTGGTATCGAATGGCGGCATGATTTGTTCTCGCAGGTTTCGCGAGAGAGAAAGAGAGTGAGGGATTGCAGGCTTGTGCTTTGGGTGGATTTCGCCCTGACTCGAAATTGGGACGGAGAGCACAGGTCGACGGCCGCGAATAGTATACAGGATCGGATCGCTGGGCACTTTTCATTATTATTTTGACAATCATAGGGATTTTCGTCCCATGCTCGTCTAGTCGTCCAAATTCTGCACGTGGGCCATACACATTGGCCTCTTTCTTCCTTTAATAAATAAATAAATAGATTCGATTGGATTGAGCATATGCTGACTATAGAAGTCACTTCATTCGTAACTTGGTGGTCAAGTCCAATGACACGAGAAGAAGTAATTCAAACCTTTGAAGTAAACAACTTTTGTCTTCATTTTATAATATCGTCGCCTCGACCAAGCATGGGTGGAGAGATGTCTCAATATATGCACTACTGTCTAGATATGGCTGCGAACCTCATTTAGCTGCAGTGCTGTCACAGCTAGCAGAATAGTCACTTTAATCACTTCCACCATAACCCTGACTGTTACTGCATCGATTATCATCAACTCTACGGAATTAATTATACATCTGATTTGTGAAATAAATGTCATAATTTCTCAATTTTATAGAACATGAAACATCAGAAACATATTTTCACCAAACTAGAAGGCAGCCAGTTTTGGTTGAGGGCAGCAAACATACTTTGTTATTTTAGTAGTATATGTAGTATCAGTAGGTGTTAGCTTACCCTTTGCAGTACCTTTTGGATTCTTAGTAATTGTCTCCCATTTAGTTGTTGGACTACACTGGGACTACCGGGTCGGAAAGGGACATTTTGCACTAAATGAGAAGAGCTGGAACTTAAAGACACTAGTTGATATGCACGGCAAATGAGGTTAGTATATAAACTTCTCTTCCAAAAAGATTATAATCCAGTTTAAATATTGTCATATCAGTTTATTGCATTCATGTTGTGCTAATTCATTTGTTAGCATATTTAGTGCTGCTTGAATTATTGCGCCTATCTTTTATCTATCCTACTCAAAAGTTATCTTAGTTCCTCATATTTTCTCTTCTTTGCTTGACTCCAGATAACCTGATTATGATGTCAACACTTAATAAGACACAAGGACGAACGCCTCAAAACAATTGTGATTGCACATTTCTTAAGTAGCGACATCAATATCATCTTTTTGATATTTATTATTTAATTTTACTCTCTCAACAGCTAAACAAATGTAATATGGACTACCATCTAAATGCATGAGCGATGTTTTCTTACTTTAAGCTGCATAGGTTGAAAAGGTGGAGAAAACTGACTCATGATGAAAGTCCACTATCATTACAGGAGCTCTGGAACTGACCTCGTAAGATTTGCAAAGATGCTGCTTACTCCTGTGTCTGAAAACATTCTCACTCTTTGACATAAAATGCTAAGCTGGACTCTTGTGGCTGAATCTTTCAATAGAGTATTTGCATTACCGAATTGTTATATTATACCTCTATAGAACTATTTGATCTCTTCTTGCAGACACACAATGGGGTAAGGATATAATGACTAAAGGGCATAGCGTCGTGTTCCTATATACTCTGATTCCAGCTACCATGTTATCGGCCTTAGTATTAGCAGTGAGTGACCCATAAATTGAGTGAACTTTTGGATAACACTCAATTTCTACCCTGGTTTATCCCAGGGTAAACCTTTAATGTCATGAGCAATTCTATCAGTTTCCTATTTGTTTGCTGATCAATAGTAAACGCTCCCTCCTTTCAGGTAAAACTTGATTACTTGCCGAGCTGAGGATGAAGTGCCCATTCGTAATGCTGCTACTCATCACCAGAAAAATTCCAAGGTATCATATCAGACCAGCCCTGGTCTCGTAGGGACATCCATATACCTCTTTTCTTATTTGTGCAATCTTATTTTGAGGTTTTCTTATAACTGTATAACTCTCTTGCAGCGCTCAATCCATAAATGTTTTGGATAATATGGGTGCATATCTTTTCTCCTCAGTAATCTGCAGCTCGATTGTCATCTAATTCTCGCCAACATATTGCCACTGTTCTGTATATCAGGGTGGCTGATGATCTTCCCTCTCTGAAGTAGACATTCTGAATGAGTTCCAGAAAGGTCACAGCCACATGGCTGTGGTAGTTGGAAACTAACAAAGGAATCAGGAGCCATCCACTGAAAAGCAAAAGAGCTAACAAATGGGTGCAGAGCAATAAAATAAACTAAAGATGCCTCCATGCTGATGGTGGTACAGCTGCCTTTAACTTATAGTATTTTTCTGTGGTGCAGTGATTAAGCTTCACTCTAGTATTGTGTGTTTCTGTGTATGCAGTACTGGTGCATTATCCTTTGTTGATCGCAGCTACGATGCATTTCCCAGGAAATGATTCTGAGGCCTTTTTCTTGTGGCTGCTTTGTGCGCATCCCCTTCTTATGCTAGCACTGTCGGAAGTCGTAGGGATTAACATAGAGAAACATGGAGATGGGCGCCTCATATGGCTAAGAAACTCAGAAAGAAAGCGGAAAATATTCTTGATTTTAACACCGATCCAATTCCAAGCTGATCCAATGGGACAGAGGAGGCAGTCGGAAATTAATCACGATGGAAGATGCTGCAGTGGAAGAACTTCTACAGGTTCTCGCATATTCATAATTAAGCTGCCATGGTTTGGAAACAAGTATTTTACATTGTTCGCAGAGCATAACATGTCTACCATACTTTCGTAAAATATACACTGAGATCATCATGTAGTAACATTTTCAGGCCATCTTAGGTATCATTGCTATTCACGAGAGATATGTTCTAGATCATAGTTGAACTTTGGATTGTGGTAATGTGTTTCGTGGTGGGTGTGCCTCAAACAAAGTTTCACATATATTGTAAACTGACACGAGTATCTTCCCAGGAAGAAATTCTCTGCATGAAACAGACGAGTATGTTGATGTACATAACAAGTAAAGTATTTCACCACTTTTGGCTTATTCTGAATAGCTAATTTTTCACATTTCAGGCCAGCAAGCTCTGCCATGATTTTCGTGGCTTTTATTACAGGATCAGGATAAAGAACATGTTGCTCCTCCAGGCAAATCACTGTCACTCATGCTATATCTCCTGGTGGGTGGGACCATTAAGACTCAGGGCCTGGGCCTCGAAGGACTCCTATGCGCCTCTCCGTTCTCGTACCATACCACCATGCTATAGTTCTTGTTCCTTACGTTCCTCAGCTTCTGAACCATGGTCAGTCACCGATTTTTGCCGGACAATACTTTCTCCCGGAAGATCACCTACTGTAGCAAACACCTGGGCAAAGTTCACTGGTACCAAGTGGAAAGTCAGGTGAGTCATTCATGTGTTACTAGACTGTTGTGCGAACTGGTGAACTTAATGTCTCAACAACTGAAAGTCTCGAAAGACTGCACATTGTTGTACTCTTTATTTGGTAGGTTTCAATAAATCTCCACCCGGTCAACATAAAGAGGACGTGGTAGAGCTACCAGCCTTCACGATCTTTCCTCTCTCTTCAAATGAAGGTCTCAGTCTCGATGGCATGCTTGATCAAAATCATACACTGCTGCGTAGATTATTGTTGCGAATATAAGTAGGCAGAGCTCTCTTTGTATGGTTATTAGCCCATATTTATTGATTTGCTTGCCTGTATATATATGCTTTGCATCATCCAGACCTCAACTCCTCTCATGTATTGTGTTCCTCCTGGCGACACTCTTTTTTGTCGACTTGTAGTTATCTAGAGAGGGAAAAAAGTAAGCGTTGGACTGAGTATATTTAATTTAAGCAAAAATCAAACTGATTTTGCGACTTGCCCTGGCCCCTCATCTCAACTGGTTTTGCAATGTTTTCAGCGGACTCGGAGCCGCAGAATAAAGCTCTCGACCTTGGATCATTAACTATAAGCTTCCGCTTTGTGTATACCACAGGCTCAGGCCTAGTGAATGGGTCATGCGTCAAAGCAGCATCAATAGAATGATCAAAAGCGTTTGCAGCTCATCTCCCTGGTCCTCCGCCACATGCCTGCTAGCTGTTGGGTATTTCGTGTCCAGTAAGAGCAATGCGATCTCACCAACCTGGTAGGTACGATCCCGATCCTCACCCTTGACCGTTATAGCCCAATTAGTGGTTATGGCATTGTCAATGATGTGGTGACACTGCGACCAACTATGAAAACGTGGTGCGTGCGATGAGCTACCCTCTTGCCTGGCAAACTGCGATGCAATCGGTTAGTGCTGGTGCCGGTGCGCGACTATCTTGCAAAGATAAGCGATACCATCTTTTTTCAGAGAAATTCGGGGAAGACAGACAGTGCCTGGAAAGAGTGTAACGACCACCAACTTACACGACGGCCACCCGGGGCCATCCAAGTTCCTTCCACTCAACGCGCGCGCAGTGCAGTGCAGGCTCAGCTGAAGGAGAACGACTGCCCGCAGCTGCGGCGGATCAGGCGCCGTCCGAGCGAGACCGACCCTGACAAGGCGGCCGGCATTCGTTGAACTGGCCTATCAGCCCGCCCATCACTCAGACTTCTGGACTTATATGCTTGCGACTGAAGGTATTCCAGATGCGCGCACCGCCCGCCGCACGCTCGCCGCCTCAAAGCCCACCACCACCCATCGGTTTCGTGAGCCCAAGACGACCGCCGCACGCGCCCGCGTGGCGTCGTCGGTGTGCGTCCGCGCGTGGCGTGCCGCGCCACCACCACCCCGTTCGGTTCCAAGTCTCCGGGTCGTCGCGCTCGCACCATCCCATCGAGTCGATCACCGCCACCACCGCTCCCTTCCCCTTTATATCGTAGCGGGCCAGCGCCCAGCGGCCACAACACCAACAGCGTCCAACACACACACACGGCTGGCTCCACGCGGCTAACTAACTCTACCTGCGACCAAACCGACGGAGGAGGAGGAGAGGAGTAGGCAGGCAGGCATGCTGCAGGCGAGCTCGAGCGGCAGGCGGCGGGCCTGCTGTGGGTGCCCGATGACTCCGTGGCCGACGATGGGACGCCGGGCGGCGAGGGCGCAGGAGATCGCGCGGCGACGGAGGAGATGCTGGGGATGTTGCATGACCTACCGGAGTCCGAGTACGAGCCTTCGCTCACCGATCTCGTCGAGAAGGCCGGGGCCGGGGCCGGGGCGACGGCGACCAACCCGAAGCCGAAGCCGAAGCCAAATTCAGCTCCGCGGCCGCGCCGAAGACCGAGGAAGGACCCCGGCGCCGCGCGGTCGGCGTCCACCGGCGGGCAGCAGCAGGCGCCGGCGGCGGGGGAGGCCCGAGCGGAAGGCATCTGCGCGGCGGCGGGACAGCGGGAGCATCGGCGGGGGCAGCTTCCGCAGCAGCAGCGACGGCGTCCTGCTCAACTTACATGCCGCGGTCGCTCACCGGAGTTTCACCGCGCCGCGCCACACCTGACGCCGTCCTTCTCCGGCTGCCGGAGCCCCCAGCGTCGCGTCCGACTGCAACAAGAGGTAATAATTGTACAGACCTGTTGTTGTTTTGCAATCATCAAAAAGCACAGTAGGTAAAACCCTCCGTTTCTCTTCAAAAAAACAAGAGGTAATAATAAATATAATCGATCATCCTCAAGCTCCAAAACAAACAAGTTCAATCATCTCCAAACATCGCATAGGCGTTTGCAATATGACTTGATGATCGATCAGTTTAATTTTTGATCCCAAAACACGTAGCATAATATGAAGAAGAATGTCTGTTTTTTTTTTAAAAAAATGACAGACCTACAAGATTATACCATAGCATAATATGAACGGCGAATTCATCAGTTTAATGTGGATAGTATTTTCTAACCGGCATGAATACCATAGCGAATTCATACGCCATATTGCTTCACTTTTAGTTCGTTGAATTGGGATATTCTTGGTCTGGTTCTCTTTGGTAATCATAGTATAGCATAGGGCCCCATCAAATCAAATCCAAGCGTTGAAAGTTGGCACAAATCAAAATCGTTAAGTAATCCAAAGCCGGACGACATTTCCAAGGGAAACACGCCTAGTCGTCGTTTCTGGAGTACCATACAAATGGTCGTAGCTGGGGTGCTGCGCCGCGCCAAGGCCAAGCTGGGCTTTAAGGCTTCAATTCAAGCTGAGTTGTGTCCAGTGTATAGACGACACTTCATTCCTTAGTCTAGTGTCAAATGTCCCTGCCAGTAGTTTATCCCATCCCCTGTCCATCCACGTATCAGATAAGTGTCGCTATGGTATTCATGCCGGTTAGAAATATTGTCCACATTTGTATTTCAAATAAAAATTAAAATAGATTCAATGGTTTATGTCATGATACTAATTATATACTACAAATGTTAATATATTCGAGTATATATTTAGTCAAATTTAAACGGTTTGGTTCCTTAGAAGATAGGTAGTATTAGAAGTGGTTATTAGCAGCATGATCATTCATCATCATGCATCTATCAGGTAGTACGGCTCGGCAGTAGGTCGGCACTCAAGGCTGATAGCCAAAGCCTATGAAAGCGACTCATTTTGAAGCATAGATAGGTTGGTTACCACACAAACGCAACCACACGTTGAAAATAGTCTTGGTCTCGCTGCAACAAACCAGTCCCTCCATAGCTGCCGTGCGCTCTTTGTTGGGTAACCACGTACTGATAAGTGAAGCAGCAGTCCATATGCCGTGCGCTCTTTGTTTATTTCGCGTGAATGGCCGGCCCCTGGTTCGATTATTATTATTGCTGTTTGTGATGACTGGATATAATAACTGATGGATGCCGTGCGGTGGTGGTGGTGCAGGAAAGGGACCCGGACGCCGAGACCGTCGGGCGCTGGTCGTTGCCGGGATCGGCGGTGGCGCAAGTCCAGCCGGCGGGACCCGTGCGCGCCGCCCAGCGAGAGCGAGTCCGCGCCGCGTCGGCCGCCATCTCAAAGCGGCCTAGCACTCCGCCCACCGGCCAAAAATCTGAGCCAGTTCTGTTGATGCGTTGCCGGTTCTATACGACTACTGTCTGTACATATGTTCTCGCTCTGAGCGTAGTTCTTTTGAGTGTTGCTGGTTCATGACCTTCACGTCTGTACATATGTTCTTGCGTGTGATGTGATATACCGAATTTACTGGATGCGTTTTGTTTAGCTTGCTCGCTCTAGTGTTTCTTAGTATGGTAATGCGGGTAATATACTAATATTCACACTTGATTAGACTGTTATGTAGGCCTCTCAGGCCAACCCATTGAAAAGAAGTGGAAAATACTGTAGTTGGTCAGACAAAACAGTGTGGTTGGTATACTGAATCAATGGGGGATATCGGCTTTCAGTTGCAAAATCTGAACCGACCGCAGAGCTTTTCTTCTAATTTCAGTACATGCGCTACCAATGGGGATAACTCTTCCCATGCCATTGCAAATGTTTATTCTCCCATTACAATGGGTCGCTCTTCCCATGCCAATGCAGAATGTACGATCCATTGTGATCGTAACGAAGCATCACATCGAACTTTATGTTCATCTACCGTCAAGCAGAGAGAATGAAGCACACACGCCGTGCCTTTCCAACCAAAAAAGCTTAATCTCTTCTTGACAGATTCTTCTACACAACAGCACCGCTACTACATAAAGCAGAGACTAGAAGTTCACAACAAAAACGCGAGAAGAAAACCCAAACATCCGCGGATTATAGATGGGCTTAGTGCAGCCCTTATTTGCCACCACTCCCTCATGCCTTATTGCAGAAACCATCTATTGCTATTCAACGTCACTCAGCTTCCGGAACTCTGTATCATCAGGGTATATGGGAAAGATGTCATGTTCAATGTTTAGCCTCATGAAGAAGACCCATTGTGAAGCTATTATGTGCTTACATTTGAAACCTTATCCAAGACTCGAGTGTAGCTAATGGCTTCCCGACTCGCTGTGTCTCCTGTGCTAGTGCAACACCGTCATGTAAACTCTTCACTTTACCACTGACAAAGTAGATGCAGCGGCATTTAGAACCTGTGTAGCAAAATAGGAAATAGTCTGCTTATAGACACCAATTGATCATTACCACTGCAGTCCGATTCTACAAATTTTAATCATTTCATTTTTTAAGGGTACTATGAAAACGATTTTGTAAAACAACACAGTGGTATATATGCAGCTCATTTCTTCAGTGAGTATAAAATGCATAAAAACTGTAAAAGGCAGCTAGGGCAAACTTACAAGGGCATCTGCAATGGACCCTTTGACCAGCAAGAACATCCTGGAGAACTTTGCATTAAATGCCGGATCACCTCCTTCAGATCTTCCAATGTGCAACGAGGAATGCCAAAAATCCACTGCATTGCAAATACATACAGAAGATGTTAGATCAAAGAATTATATTGTTTCCCGTCATCCCCAGTTCATTGATTTGTTATCATATACTTACTTCAGCAGTAATTACCAAACATATATAACATTAAAAAAAAAGAAAGCAGACAATATGAGTTGAAGTGCAAATTGATGCAACCAAAATAAAAATGATATATCGCATAAAAGGATGCACATTGCAGTGTAATTTTGCAGATTTCAAGAGAAAATAAGAAATACCTTTACATGGATCAAGAGCATTTTTTCATCTTCCCTGGAGTAACATCAAGGATATATCCAGGACTCATGCAATTGAAAAGAATCTTTCCATCAACATATAGTTGACCAAGAAGATACGAGGTAATCTCTTTGAGCAAGCACAGCCATTTGTAGCAAAACAGTGGCACCAACAGAGTGAAACCATTTGAAACTGTGCATACCAAGTGGGCTTATTATTTCATCCAAAACCCTTTGAATGGACGACCAATGCTCTTCATTCCAAATTTTGAGCAGCCTTAGTCATCTTGGTAACCTATTGCCAAAAGATTGCAGCACTTTGGGTCAATGAGTATTGCATTGATCAAAAGTAATTATATGGAGCTTGCTTGATTATTATTTCTATTTTCAATAAAGTGTTTTTATATTTGTAGAAACTACCAATAATATTTTCCCCAACAGAGTTAAAAAAAACTGCAAAAGAGTATTCATCTAAAAAAGACAGACTTTGTTTAATGGATTAACTGAATCTGCCAGTTGCTTTATCTGATCTCCAGTTTTTTGATGATAAACATATGGGACATACTATGCTTGTTGTATAGTTGCATCATACTACTACAAGAAAGGACTAGATGAATGTATACTTTACTATGTTTTCATGGTAAACACCAATAACAGCATGAGGCACCCTTGTTGGATTCAATAGAGGGCCAAGGATATTGAAAACTGTCTTTATTTTAAGCTTTTTCCTCACAGGTCTGACAATTTTCATTGCAGGATGATAATTTGCAGACATCATGAATCCAACACCCACCTCATTGACACATCGTTTAATACCCTTTGCAATAGGAAAGGGTAGCAATGTGTTGTTAATAGTCTCTTTTTTGCCACCTAATGTTAAGATTGAAATACAGTACATAAGGTTAGTCAAAAAGGACAGTGGACAGAAAGCCTTCCTTTGGTAGGGGACAAAGACAACAATAATAACAGATTCATGTACTGAAGAACACAACAAAGTTGGATGGACTGCTTATGCAATCAGACAATATAGTGCACAAATTACAGAATCTGAAACATAGCATAGTTAAACCAACTGAGCGTAAGCAATAAAATTAATGGTAGGTATAGCTGATAGTCCTGTAGGTTGTTAACCAAATGTTATTAGAGTAGAGAACCTAATTTTCACTTAACATATTACTTTAGAGAAGGGCAACTTCTGGCTCCCCTTCACTAGGACAGTCAGATCTGAAGTTTAATTTTCCATACCACTTCTGTGGATGGTAGGCCCCGTAGTTCAAAGGTACTACTAGGACGCTAACAAATGGAAATGTCACAGTGCACTTGTGTTCCATCCCATGAAGTCACCGTCCCATGTTATGTTTGGGCGCGCTAAGCGGAGCTGCCATCGTGGTACTAGAATAAACTGTAGCAGAATCTGACAATTGATGAAGAAATATGTGCTGGTACCTCGGGTCCAAGCTCGATGTTGACTCCTAGCGCCTCCAGTACATCGGCGCTGCCGCACGCCGACGAGTTGGCCCTGCTTCCTTGCTGCACAACGAGCAATCAACGCATCAGCAGGACAGCCAACGTCCAAACCCAGGTTGATAACCCCCAAAGCCAGCGCAGAAACACGATACCTTAGCGATCTTTGGCGCCTGCCGCGGCGGCAAGGATGGTGGACCCGGTGGAGATGTTGACGGTGTTCGCGCCGTCGCCGCCAGTCCCGACAATATCGACGGCATCGTCCAGACCGTCGACCCGGACGCAGCAGCTCAGCATCGCATTGCCAGCCCCACGATCTGAAACAAAAAGTCGACGACAAAACCCCAATCAGCAGCGTCCGCAGAAATCCAAGTCGTCCCGGGCTCCCGGTAACGAAATCAGTCGCGTCCTCAGGAACCACAGGTCCACACACCTCTTCGTAGGTCTCGCCCTTGGCCCTGAGGGAGAACGAGGAAGGCGGAGATGCGCGCTTCGTCCTTCTCCTCCAGCAGCAGCCGCAGCGTCGCCTCCGCGTCCTCCTCCGAGAAGTCGGTCCCGCCGATCAGCGCCTCCAGCACCTGGCGTCAGTCACCACCACCACCACGACAGCAACAAATGAAATGAAGCCAACATACAACACCCAAACGCAGAAGTATAACCGCTCAACGAGGACGGGAGGGCACCTTGTCGAAGGAGCCGACGCGCGACGCGGCCGGCGCGGCGGTGGGCTGCACGGCGACGCGGGCGGATGGAGGGAGGCGGCGCGCCGAGAGGGGCCGCGCCTGGCGCGGCGCCTGCCGAGTGAGCGCCGACGGCGGGAGGCGAGAGGTTTGGGGAGGCGAGCTTGAGCGACGCGGGCCATTGGTGCCCGCGCGCGCGTCCGTGCGCGCAGTGGGGGATTCTGGCGTGGGATGAGACGAGGCAGGAAGGAGGAGGAGGCGGCACCGCACGAGGAGAGGGCCGTCCACGCGAGCAAGCTTTTAATAAAATTTGGTCAGTACTAGATTTTTTTTTTAAAAAAAAAGTCAGTAGATGACACGGGCAGCCGATGGTGGATTTGATTGATCTCCACCAACCACGACTGATCGACTCGCCAAAAGTTCATCTGTAGCGTAGTAATCCATTTTTAAACACAATGTACACCGGTCCGCGAATAAATAAATTTATAAATTATTACTACTCCATTGCGATTTATAAGCGTTTGACTTTTTACTCTAAATTTAATCACCATCTTGTTCAAATATGTCAAATTTAAGCTTTATTCGAAAAACAATTATTAATAAAGAAAAACCACAACAAAAGATGTGACATTGTGCATAAATTTTTTTTAAAGCATGCTCTGGCCAAACTCTCGCGCAAAAAGCTTAAACGTATTATAATTTGTGATGGTGCTAGTATAATTTTAGACTGGTTTCTCAAACCTAAGAAAACATCCCATATGCATACAAACACGCCCTAAGTAAATTCTCAAACCTAAACTGACTTAACTAACCGAGCATAGTATTGGTTTTTTTTGCGTCGTCCAGTTCCATTTTTTTAAAGAAAATTGCCATGTTCCATTTATACGGGCTATTTGACTCGACGTACCAGCAATAGAACAGAAACCCACTTTGCTCATCTTGTTCGAGAGACGAGATCTTGATCATTCTCGCGTCTCACGTTTTATCTTGAGAGATGGGTTTCACGTGATTTCAAGACTACCCTCGATTTGCACATTTGTGAAATCAGCCAAAACTCAGAGGTTGTCTCCGTTTGGCACGATTCCAAACAACAACTGTTTATCATGCTCATAATTTATTTTGAAAAAGAAAAAGATAAAACGACACCCGCACAGAGTACATAGTATTCAGCAACGCGTTCAACATGTGCTTCAATAGCGACAAGTTTCTCTAGCATAGTGCATAGTACTGTATGTCGATGTTTCTGACACCCGCATTTGGCTCCTGTCCAGTCCATTGTCATAGAAAGAGTGAACATCTCGATTTTCCAGAGAATGATCATTCAAGTTTAACTAAGTTTATTTTATATAAAAATATCAACATTTACATCTCTACTCCCTCACTGAATAGGGTTTTATTTATTATAAATATATTTTATGATTAATCTAATAATAATTACTTGTCCGTTCCAAATTTAGTCGTGGTTGCCTTTTTAATACATTTTCTTCTGATATGTATTTAGACATATGTATAACAAATTATAACAATATATATCTAGAAAAAAGCTGGGCCTGGGTTTGTGGGTAGCGGTAATCCGTCGCTGCAGAAAAATTCCAAGGCCTGGGTTTGGAGTAATATATACGTTGTTGCCGTTTGCCGGTAACTGCCCGGCGCCCGGCGTCCTGCGGTCTGGTGCCGGAATTTGAACGGCGTTAGGGCCACCTATGGGTCATCAGCAATCCAGCATACGTACCTGGTCAAGATTTCCTTGTTAAAAACACCAGCGGCGGATGTCCCTCTGCTGTTTACTTGTATATTGTACTAATGGCATAAAAGCACAAGCCACTGCATCAACCACGTCTCTGCATGTGCCCCAGGCAAGAGAAATACGCAAAGCAATATACTGTGCAAGCTGAAAAACATGTTACACAAGGATGTATCTGTCGATCATAGCGACAACTCACATACCATCTCTCACACATACTGGCATACCACACTAATACACTATTATAAACGTGATGACATGATGTATTGTCGTATTGATATGTCTACAACTCTACACATGGTCCCTACATCAGAAAGGACAAAATTGGGAACTCAAGGAGAGGGATAGAGAAACTGGAAGCTAATTTTTCAAAAAAAAAAAGAAAAGAAAAGAAAAGAAAAAAAGAAGCAAACCGAATCAAACAACAATGATGGGTCAGATCATTTTTACAGTTCCAGCGTGGCTAATCTAGCCACCTAGTGACTCCATCTTCTTCACTTGGTGCTGCGAGGATCTCAATGCAGACATCCAATACAGCCTACAAAAAGAAAGAAAAAAATCCAATCAATTTGTAAGTCGAGCATAAAGTTGCAAAATTTGTTAGAGGGAAAGACAGCAACAATCTTTAACTATTCCAACTTACTACTAAGAAATTAAGTTTCATTTGTTCAAAATAACAATTTTTTTTCTCTCAATATGCAGCTGTGTATTTTTGTATTAGAGAAAAAGAAACAGCTCCCTTACAAGAACTACCACCTCATTCCGGCCGGTACATGGGGGTTGGTTTACAAATGTTGATTAAAAAGCTATGAACTAGCTCGTCACCTTGACCTAAGAAGAATAGCAATTTGAAGGGCGCATACCGAAGGATTTCTGCAATTGATAAGCTTGCTACCCCTCCAGCAAGGGACCCGTCCAGCATCCAGCTTTCCCAAACATCAAAAAAGAATGGCTTGCAAACACAAACTCCTCGGGGTTTTCCTATTAATCTGTCAATATATTGCAATAAACCTTTATAAGAATATCAGCTAACATGGGCACCAAGCAAAAAGGGACTGCCTCTATTTCTCAACTTTTCTCGCTCAAAAAATATGTTTCTTCACAGTTTTCACAATTTTGAAAGCTGATAATGTAAAACTTATTGCATACAGTAGAGGGTTCCAAATTTCCGGGCGTACAAACTTTAGGGCCTGTGTTAACAAGGAATTATTGACAGAAAAAAACCAAACTGGCGAACATCAAATTTAAAATGCGACAAGTAGGTCGAGTCAATAAATTAGGTGTTGATGCCTATGCGCCGTTATAATTTATATCAGGTGTTTCATACATGTGAGGATATTGACTTTGTAAGTTATTTTTCCAGAGCGCATAAGTAAGGTTTGTGATAATTATAGTTGATGTCAAGAGAGATAGAGCAGATTGTGTGATATAAGTAATATCAGCCAGGCTACTAGGTTCACTGATTTCTCAAAACAATACAATACCAAATAGGCCAGGTTGTGTAATATCAGTTTGGCTAGTAGTTTCATTTATTTCTCAAAACAATACAACACCCGTGACCATTGTCCGCACCCATGGAGGAAGGATCAGCACTGAACCTTCCTCCATTCAGGTTTGCAAACGTCTTTGATCCCTTTACTAAGCACCCCTCACCAAGCATCCAGGCAGTCACTGCAGACCTTTTGGGTAATGAAAGATCAGAGAATGAAAGATCAAGTGACTCTTCAGGGAAGGTTGTCCTGAAGATGAAGAGTCAGGAAAGAAAATGGCAGCTCAGAGAATGAAAGATCAAGTGACTCTTCAGGAAAAAGGTTGAGAAGGCGAGGCCCATGAAGGTTGAAAAGAAATTCTGCATCAGCAAGCATGAAGCTTGAGAAAAGAAATGGTTGATAGGGGTCAGAAGTCTGACAATGTGAAAGTTGAGAAGACCGCTAGTAATGGTTCCAAAGCTCAATCTATTAAGATCGAAAGGGTATCAAAGGAAGTCAGCAGAACCCCTGATGCAAAGAAGCCAGCATCCGTCCAATGCCCCCTCCCCAAAGGTTACATCTCTTGTCACATGCAAATGCAATGATCCTGCCTGAGTTAAAATTGGGAACTAATTGCTGAAGCCTTTGCAAAGGTTCCAGAGAGACTAGTAATGATGACCAGGATGAAGTGAAAACATCTTGGAAGAAGTTGATGCATGCGACCCAGAGTTGAGCCAGACCGTAGAGTCCACACTTTTGAGAGGCTTGGGCGCTCCACTGGGACTCAAAATGCAAAATTCAGGTCAATCATGTTCAACCTGAGGGCTGAAAACAACACTGATTTTCAGAGAAGGGTTCTCATTGGCGGCGTGATGCCAGAGAAGCTTCCAGATATATCCCCGGATGTGATGGCTAACAATACAAGGGGAGTAAGAGAAATATGCAGATCAAGGAGAAGGCTCTGCTTGACTGTGAGCGGGAGCAGCACCAAAGGCAATGACGGATCAGTTCAAGTGTGGCAGATGTGATCAGCGGAAGACAACTTACTATCAGCTGCAGACTCGAGCGCTTAATGAACCGAAGACGACATTCGTCACATATGTAAACTGCAACAATCACTGGCAGTTTTGCTGTGTAGCCTGTGTGGCAGCCTACTAAAATGTTCGCTTAGTTGTGCCGAGCACCATCCTGCTGTAATGTGTGCTCTGTTAGTTACTGTTTTCACTCATAGTTTCACAGTGGGCAGGCTGAACTCAGTTTTTTTCAAACTAGGAGCCATTATCCTTCCCTCTGTTAGTCGCTGCTTTGCGACACCCTTTCAAGTTGTACTAATTGAATGCATAAATGTTGTTGACTTGATCATATCATCAATAGGTGTAACCTTAAACAATAAAAATCAGAGTGGGCTTATACCGCAGCTTACCACCAGCAACAAAGGATCGGAGCCCCATAGTATCCTGAAAAGTACATGTTCTTGTCAGTGCATGCCTGTGCATAAAACCGTAGCAGGCATGAAAATTAGAGGGAACGGTGGCTATAAGCGTTTCATAACCATACCTTGTTTTTGAAAGTAACGAGGAACTGAGCAGCGGGTCCCTGTTTGTAGCATTTGAGACAACATCAAGAATCCAGCCACCACCACTCAACTGCTCTTTGTCTTGCAACATGGTACCCGAATTATCTCTTGCTCCCAAAGCTGCCAACAAAAACCATCTTTTTAGTTTATCAGGGTACTTTCTACTGAGTGGTACAGGCAACTTCTTCTCAGATGTCATTTCCATCGGGATTCAGCAAGAGATTTATGCTTGTATTTTGAGTCCTCAGGAGAGGCAAAATCGCGAACTGGAACTTACAACCTGATCCCTGCTACTCATTGCAGTGTCATCATCTCTCCGGAGGAATAGTTACTGTCACCTCACAGCAGAGAAGTCATCTGGTTTCTGCTGTGGTCTGCGATGGGCAGGCCTTTTTTTCCTTTCTTTCCAGAACGACCACGCCTACCTTCAGACCGGGAGCTAATATTTACAGACTTTCCAGAAGCCTGAGGCTCTTTATGGTGGATATGGCTCTCTTTTCTTTCATACTCCAGCGTTGTTGCTTTCATCTATTTCAGCATCAAAAACCTGTGACTGGCTATCCTTGCCTGTGGGTCTAGATAGTCATCTTCATTTTTAGCTTCACTTATTTCTTCATCTTCATCAGAAATTGCACTACTTGGAAGAACACCATCAAAGAAAAAAAGACTGTAACATAGTGATTGCTTTCTCTTATTTCCATCCACACTTCTTCACTGTAGTCTGCACCGTGGAAGAATTAAAACATTTGGCATCTCCCGCACTTAAACACAACAATGATTAGTCACCACTCTGTTCTCAACAAAATGTAATGAAAACAATGAAAGTGGAAAAAGAACTGCAACTATTTGTCCTTATCTGTGAGGACATAACTATTAGCCGATTAAACAGAAAAATTCAGAAGTTGGTCATGGGTAAGCCACTACAACAGCATAAAACAAACTCCTGATTAAAATATCACTTATGCCAACTGACAATTTTATGTGAAATAATAAGCAGATACTACAATGTGTAAATAGTAAAGTTCAACACATAAATATAGGACACTTATAATGGAACATTTCGGCATTGGTCCAGAGAGGACCTTAATTATAACATAAAAATGATGAAGAGTTTTACTTCAGATAAATCTATTCATCCTAAATGACCGTTTACAAACATTGTTTAATATTCTGTTTAATTTGCATACCCATGCTTCCATCCACTGTGGACCTTCTTCAGCACCATCCAATGCAACCAGCTATGGTACCATCAATCAAGAGCTATTTGAGTGCACAGTCATCTATAAGCTGGCAACTACCAGTATTGACTATGAAAGCTCCTGCAGGATTCAAAACATTCGATGACAGGATGTTATAAAACTAAAATAAAGGGAGGATGTGCATTATTTCAGACTAAAAGAAGCAACGTAACACACGCGTGAAGAAAAGCATACCAGGTTTTATGTGCTGCAGGCAGTCGGCGTATATGCATTGTTTCATTTGCTAATCCGCAATGCAGTGAAACAAGGTCGCTTGCTGCTAATAAATCATTGAGTGTGTCCATTCTCCTTAAGGCGGAAGGGAAAACAATAGAAGGCCGCTTTGCTTTCCCACTTGCCTTTCAACGGATGTGCAAAAGTCAGAATATCGAAGCAGTATCCTTAACTTGCATACCCTTCAAAATGAGTGCAAAAGGAAGAGAAATGTGTGTTGGAGAAGAATTCAAATAACAATGATCTTGTAGCATGAGGCTTTAGAAGAAGTATTAAATTATGAATTTGTGATCATATTATTAATGTAAGACCGCACTTGAAAATTATATTTAGGTTTGATTCTCTACCACCACCCCCACTTTTGCATCATAGAAGACTGGCAAGATGATTCTAGGTTACCATTTATCATAAGCATTTTTCAATTATCATGTTACTAACTCATGTTCACTTAACCTTGCTGTGCATAGAAAAAGAACAGTTAGCAGTAATAGTAGTACTCAAATTACATAGCCTATATAACAATCCCTCCAATTAACTGAGGGGGGTGAGATCATTTAAATCCCACGTTCCAAAATGCTTGGGGTCCTGTCAACTTCATTCTACAAAATTTGTAAAATCCAAGATCTGAACAGAAAACAACTTAGTAATTTAAGTAAAACTCTACACAATAACGACTAACGAGATAATCTACAGCAAATAAGATAAATAAATAAAGGAGAAATTAAATTAAAAATATCATAACCAGCAATGCAAGCATGAGTTGGGATCCATAGTTGTTGAACTGTGCAAGTACTAATACGAACTAGTACGCAGATGAAACGATAAACAGCGAAGAAAGTTGCAGATCCGGTACCACGTATCATCGGATCGAAGTAGAGCACGCTCATCCGAAACGCGAGACTACGAGTGGCGAGGCAGCGGGCGGCCGCGACCGGCCAATGATGCCGAGCACGAGGCCGCGGCAGCGCCGCATGCCGCGGCACATGGCTGAACGGAGCCGAGCCAGCCGGCGGCGACGGCGGCAGGGGCCGACGAGGCATGGCGCGAGAGCAGGTGGGTCCGGCGGAGCAGGCCGAGATGAGCGCCATGACGGTGCCGGCGACCTCCTCGGCGCGGTTCGCGTCGATGGGACGAGGCGGAGGCCGAGGTCGGCGGCGGCGGCCGTCGGCCGCGCGGTCCGCGGAGCCGAGGCAGAGCAGCAGCGCCAGGGCCGCAGCCGCTGCGCGGCGCGCGGGAGGAAAGGGAGGGGAGGGAGCAGCACAGCGGAGGCGGGCCTCGACGCGGCCTGAGGCGACGGCGGGAGAGGCACGTGCCCACCGCGGCCACGCCCGCCAGCACCTCCCGCTCCAGCGAAGGGTCGTCGAGGCAGTTGAGCGACACCACCAGCGGCGTCACCCCGCCGCCGCTGGGCGCCGGCGAATGGGCCATCTCTTGATGGCTCCGCTTCCGCTTGGGGCGCTCGGATCGGGAACGGGAAGCGTGGGTTTTGGTCCAGGACTTCGGCGCCAGACGGGGTCGGGGCTTTTGGGCCTTTGCTTTGGGGGGAGAGGGAGAGGACTGCCGGTGTCAGAGCGGTGGTCCCACAAAACCAGTTCACGAGGGAGAATTGTAACGGCCGTTGTTCGTGTCTCCCTCGCAACGGCTGCGCCTCCAACTGTCCGTGCAGTGACATTCCTTACGGAATGCTGTGTTCGCCAAAGATTACCCAAAAATGCGCACCCCATCACACGAAACCTAACTAAAAGACCAGTGACAGATAAAATATGATAAAAATAAACATTCACAGTTTACGGAATAGTATTTCAAGAAGTCATAAACTAAATGTGTTACGCTCTTTTTTTTTCGCCGGCGCCGGCGAGTGACGAATCGCGCCGGCGCCGGCGAGAACGCCAAGACGTCGAGCGCGGTGGCGGAAACAGAGGGAGGGCGATGCAGGCCAGCAAGACCGAGATGAAGGCGTGGCGGAGCTTGAGCTCAAGAATGGCGAGTGTTGGGTCAGAAAGCACCGTGGCGGGATGTAGTGACACTATCTTGCATATTTTTTAGTTATACAGTATTATATATATGCAGTGTAATGATATAACATGACATCAGAAAGATGTTAACCCTGCAAACTAAAACTTAAATGATGATGAAATTTCTCTTATTTATAGTGTCCAAAGCACACCGAGCATGCATTCAGAGTTAAATCCGCAACAACAGCAGAGGACTACAACATCTATAGTGGCCATCAGTGTTGGGTGCTAAACGAACAGTCATTGTCAGTGAATGCTACTTCACAGCTGTTCACATAAATGAATTGTCAGTTTGCGCACCACAAAGGCATGCATGTGTGCTAGATAGCAGGTCGCAGCAGATCGAGCCCCCCAAAAAGAAAAGAAAAAGGAAGAGGTATGGGTTCCAATCTTCTTGCTGCAGAATTTCTGTCTAACATGTTCTCTCCTCTTCAATCTCTAAAGAAAAGAATAAGAGTTGACAACAACTAGGGAGAGTGCTTGTCCTTGGCTGACTGTGTTGTACACGAGGGTTCAGTAACAAAACTCAATGTTTACCTATTCCACTGGTATCCCATGAACATCTGGGGTCTTCAGATACAGATGATGCCACAAGCATACCTTTGAAGTAAAAAGAGACGAGAGCGACAAGACTTTCAGTGTGCCGGATGGATGCATAGCCCCCAGAATGAAGAGCTGTGGATGGCACATTGCACCCACCGACGGCTGAGCGTACCACCCAAAAAATTGAAGGGGCATGGGAGATTGAGAAGGCCACAGAGGTCAGGGACAAGTTGCTGAGGCAAATTAGGTGCAGCTAGAAGAAAGAAAATGCCCTTCCATCACGCAAGCTCGCATGGCACCCATTGTTTCACCTTCGTGCTTAGCTCACTAGAACCGAAGCAGACCACTCGTCCAGGTCTGGCAGAGGTCCCAGTTAGGGCAACATAGTTTGCACTCTCTTCCTTTCGGCAGGTAGTCTCTTCCAGTTTAGCTGGTAATTCAACACCATTCCATTTTAGCAAAACAGTCTAGAGCAACTACTGGCACAATAGTGCTCAATTTGTGGTCTAAACAGATCATGAGAAACTGGCATCCAATGCTAAAAAATTCCTTATTCCACAAAGAGCTTAGAATGTGGCTACTATCTTTACAGTTTAGCAAGGTTCATGGTAGGCTACCGCATGAAGTTCATGTTGTTGTTTTTAAATGTTTACACAAAAGCGATTCCTAAACATAAAATTTAATAATGCATCACCCCACGATAATAGAGGCATTAAAAATTAAATGCAGAAGAAAAAAATGATAACGTACAAAGGTGTAGAGTTGGTGATAAGCTTATTAAAAGCAAATGTAAGCAGAAAACTGATTCATAGTTTAGAAATTACTGCTTAAATATGATTTTATCACATCAACTATAGCAGCTGAAAATAAGTGGCTTTAGCAAATTGAAGTGTGAAACTATGTGTATGGCTGATGGATGGTATCAGTACTCTGCCTCGGAAATGCAGAACAGAGTGCTTTAACTGTAGGATTTCGAACCGAGGCGTCATGCCGAAAGAGATCTCCTCCAGTGCGTCTGCTCCACCACAATTTATCATGACTCACCATCCCGCATTAGTTTTCTCTTTTAATTTGCAAAACCATAGTTTCGGCACTGTATCAATATTGCTAAACATAAAACTAGCATACTAGTAAAACAATGGTAGAATGAGCAAAAGCTCCACAAAACAATCAATATCCAAGCATCTAGCTCTGTAATCAGAGCTATATATATTCTTATAGGTGATTCATAACCTCATAATCCATTATTAGAGATAACTTGATTTCGTTTACACATTAATTTGAGAAGTTTCAGTTCTCAAAGCTACGTGAGCATGCCAAATCCATCAGTACCATGATGACGTAGAAGTATGAATAATAGGAAGTAAACTCGAGAGCTGGAAAAAGGATATGCGCCACTTTCTTTCTAGCTGGTGGGGTATAGATCGTATTCCACCACAAAACAAATCTACAACAATTCCTGCAGACCCCATAGAAGAGACTTTCCAAGTTAAACTCAACAGATAAATCAAATTAAGTGTACATGAAAAGGTAAGGCAGTACAAGTGCAAAAACATGTATTCCATTCACAAGAGGTTAGTTATTCACTTCAGCGTAAATCCTCCTTCAACTGTAGCTGATGGAGAAAGTACGCGCCACCACTGTGCACTGAAAGTGAACCACCTGATTCTGTGGCCTCTCTAAATCTGGTGATCATTACTCAAAATAATCCCCTTGCACAATTCAATTATCTCGTCGCGACACACAATCAGTTTTTCCATTATAAAGTGAAAATCGCGTACATGGAAAAGCAGATAGCGCGTACAGAAAGCACAATAGACAAGGCCGCAAGATGGTGATTGCCATATCCGAGCATAGATTACTAATGTTCTTGTGACAACTGGACAAGTCGACAGATGTAATAGTGCCCATCTATGGTTGAAAATTGGTAAATTGGTCAAAAACTCTAAGCAGTGTAATTAATAGAAAACGGAACAAAAGTGACCAATGAGAAGAGCTGTCACCATAGGATCAATCTCCCAGCCAATACTGTAAATCTCAAGGCGTAACTTTAGCGATCAGATGTGCTGCGTCCCAGCACCCTTGAAAAGAAAACACGGAAAATGAAATAGCCATTAGGCACAGACTATTCATCACGGGAGGTGAAAAAGCAGAGTATGAAAATAAGTAGGTATAGTTTTCCCAAAGAATCAGCCACTCGAGCTTCTAGGAGAATAGAAGCTTCATCTCCAGCGCTCAAGTCTGGAATCTAGATAACATTAAATTCCATATGCATTTCACACACAGTAAATCACCATCCTCGAGAAGAAGACAGAGCATCTTCTTCCTGACATTCCACCGAGCACAGCAGTTTTAGATCTTTGCCTTACTGGATGCAGTAGCCGTGCTGGGAAAATATGAACTGCATGACTGGCAGTGTGAAATGAAAGGTTGCAATTATCCCCTGCCATTAGGTGATTTACCAAACCTAAAAGTGCCAGGAACCCAGTGTGAAGGCCAGCTGGCAGGCTCACAACCATCCTTCCATCCCGCACGCGAAACAAAGGCAAAAACAGGTTATACATATAATTAAGAATCAGTGTTCAACAACGGTAATCCATAAGAAAGAAAAAGGAAAGCAAAGTCAAAGAGCATCGACATATAAGTCGTGGTTCACTGGAGAAACCCCTCACTAGTTTTTACATCAACTAAGAAATTCCTCACTGGTGTAAACTTATATATTACTATTGTTCTGATCAAGTACTTAATGTGGAAAGGCTAAAAGATAAACACTACGCCGGGCATCAAAGAACCATCTACTTCAAGTGCTTAATGTGGAAAGGCTAAAGATTAACACATTATCAAGCCATCAAAGTATCTCATCTACTATGCCTATATAGGGCTTTGGAAAAGATTGGCCTGTAATGTAAAGAAACGGTACAATATTTTATGAGAGTATAGGGCATCGCTGGTCCTCGCTTTTGAGGAATTGAAACTACTCTAATAAAATAGGTTATTTGGCTTGACTTTGGACATCCCACCACTTTACAAAGCTTCACATATAATTCTATCTCAAATTCATATGGGTGGGATATGGAAAATTGATTCAATAAATCATCATTCTATATTTCTACTTTTCAAATTATAAACTACTACAAGTATCTCTCCTCAGTATAGCCAACACTACTATTACTAAATATAATCCATCTACAACTATATTAGCTTAGTTAATATGTATCTAATATTAAAATGAATTAAATTCTAAGGATCCAAACAGAGCGCTTGGTGAATGGTTGTCCAAGTCCCAAGTCTTATTTGAGGTCGGGTTAGATAAGCTAATTAGTGGGCATACCCAGTACAAGTTGGTCCAAACAGTTGTCTTGGGTAGAATGCTGTGGATATTCCCTGCCACGGCACAACCAAACACGGAGCTCCAACTGATAAGCAAACCAAAATCCAGTGTCAACTAAGTAGCTGTAGGCGATTAATAACCACCCATACGTACTCGCTGTGGTCGAGGAGGAGGTATCGCGCGGCGGGCGAGTCGATGACCATGATGAGCTCGTTGAAGTTGCTGCGGTTGGAAGCCAGGAGCATGAAGTCCTCCCGGCCGCTCTTGCGGCGCTTCCTCCTCGACGGTTGGGGAAAGCGGGAGGGGCCGACACCTCGGTGCCGCCACCGTCGGGCGCACAGTGCAGCCGCGCGGTGCGTGTTAGGCGGCGCTTGGGATGTGGGTGCTGCTTGGCGTGGGAGCAGGCCGCGGCGGCGGTGGAGGAGGCGGCTGTGGAGCGGTGAGGCGGTTAGGGGC
>JADLZK010009175.1:0-89816 GCA_015847255.1 Hyparrhenia diplandra
CCGCTGTGCCGTCCGGTTGCTTTGCTAGCCCGTTGGCGTTCTGCGTGCGCTAGGGATAAGCACGCACGACACAACCCAATCCACCCACCCAGAAGACCCTGCGCGCGCGGCACCTGGCAGCCAAACCAGCACGACCCACACCCATCCAATTCCAGCCGCCTCCGTCCGTCTCACTCCACGCGTTTCCCTTCCCCAACAGAACGGACCCCAGCGTCACCCAGCGCCGCGGCTTTATAAGGCCGCACGCGCGCGGAGCCGAGGAGGAGGAGAGCAAAATCCACCACCGCTCCCGTCCCGTCGAACCAGCAGAGCAAGCCAACGCAAACGCAAACCCAGGGAGCCGCGGCGCCTCGTCGCTCGCTCGCGCGCGCCTTGCCTGTCTATCTGTCTGTCCGCCCGCTTCTTCGTCCGATCGATCGCCCGCGTCGTCCGCCGGTCCGGTGCGGTCCGAGCCCTCCCCTCCCCACCCACCCGAAGGATGGCGGAGCCCGCGACGGCGGCAGCGGCGGGGAGGAAGACGCGGGTGGGGCCGTACGAGGTCGGCAAGACCATCGGGGGGGCAGCTTCGCCAAGGTGAAGCACGCACGCGACTCCCGCACCGGCGCCGTCCGCGCCATCAAGGTGCTCGACCGCAACCACGTCCTCCGACACAAGATGGTCGAGCAGGTCCCATCCCTCCCTCCCTCCTTCCCCCCTTCGCCGCATGGGGGCCCGCTGGAATCAATTTAACCTCGGTCGGGGTAATTTAATACTTTGATGGCCGGGGTAGATAATTCTGAGCTGCGGCCACAGGAAGATCTCTCCGTGATTTATTCATTCGCAGTCAGTCGCGTTGGATGGTCTGGTCGAAGAATATGCTTTGACGTCTCTGTCGTGGTCGAGAGGATTGTCTGTGATGGAAAATCATGCGTCTCTGTATCCCATCTTTGCTTAAGATTTTGATTGGTCTGGAGGATTAGATAGGATGGGACATCATGACCTTCTGATCACCAAATTAGCTCCATAGAGTCGCTTTTGGTGACAGCCATTCTGCCACAAGGAAAAATTACACACGCCTATTGCCTTTTTAGATTGAGATTGAAGACAAGGAGTATTGAATGAAGATCGAGCTAATACCTCCCAATACAATTTTACTGAATGAACAAAAAGCCCCTCTTCATCAACCGTTCCTCATTCTTTTTGAGATTGAAGACGGAGTATTGAAGAGCTAATATTTCCAAATACAGTTTTACTGAATGAAAAAAAACTCTTCATCAGCCCCTTTGTGTGGTGAAATACCAATATGCTAACATTAGATGTGTGCTGTCAAATTGCTTGAACCGTTCCATTTACTGTTTAGCCTGGCTTTGGAAAGTGAATGCTCAATATTGCCACTTCTTGTTCTTCCAGATCAAACGGGAAATTTCGACTATGAAGCTAATCAAACATCCCAATGTGGTCCAGCTGCATGAGGTATAATATTTTTTGTGAGGCGTGACGATGCAACTTTCATTACCTTTTCATGATCTCATCATCATTTGTGCATTTGATAGGTTATGGCTAGTAGAACAAAGATATACATAGTTCTTGAATTTGTTGATGGAGGCGAGTTATTCGACAAGATCGTAAGGCTCTCAAAACTTTCAGTGGATCATATTGTTACTATTTTACTTTGTGGACGTTGTTGTGAACATGCCGTGGGCTTAGTTTTTAGACCCTGGCATATATTAGATATTTAGGGCCATATTATTTAGGTGTTTGGTTTGTATGAAGGTTAGCTATTAACTCATTCATCACATGTTCTTTATAATTTATCAGGTCAATTCTGGAAGGCTAGGAGAGGATGAAGCTAGGATGTACTTTCATCAGCTTATAAATGCAGTTGATTATTGCCATAGCAGAGGAGTGTACCATAGAGATCTGAAGGTTTGTCCAATTATCCTGCTCTCTTTCTCATGTGTCCCAACTATGGATGCTATGCTGTACACTTTTTTTAACACATGTCATGAATGTCTTTTGCAGCCAGAGAATCTTCTTCTGGATTCACATGGAACTCTTAAAGTTTCAGACTTCGGCCTAAGTGCATTTGCACCACAAACAAAAGTATGATCCCTAGTCGGTAGCTATAAGCATGAATTTTGCGTGGTTAATAAACAAGCTTTTTTCTTTCTATCTGTAGTCGCATTGTTTTGTGCCATTGATTACAGCATTGTTTTGTGTCATTACAGCATTGCTTTGTGTCATTGATTGACTTGCTACCTTCTAAAGTTTAAACACATAATATATTCCTAGAGTTGTGTTTGTGCTTGGAGACATGGAAAGGTGATAAGAATTTCCATTAACTCTTCTGAGTTTTCTGTCAGGAGGATGGGCTTCTGCATACTGCCTGTGGAACTCCAAACTATGTAGCGCCTGAGGTGAGAAAGTTCTCACCTCTCATCACTTGTCAGCTTATTTATGTTGTTACCTTTTGTGATTAATCTGCTTCAAGATGTGTAAGCATCGCGCTCTTTCTGCAGGTGCTTGCTGATAAAGGCTATGATGGTATGGCTGCAGATGTATGGTCCTGTGGCATAATCTTGTTCGTTCTTATGGCCGGATACTTACCCTTTGATGATGCCAATCTGATGAGACTGTACAAACTGGTAAAGTTCGGTTAATACACTTAAAATCTTGGTTTGCCTGTGAAATGCAGGGGTAACTTTGATGAACTTTTTCTTCGACTTCTTTTTTCAGATCTGCCAAGCAAATGTTACTTGTCCACCATGGTTTTCTTCTGGAGCGAAGAAGTTTATTAAGCGCATTCTCGATCCTAATCCTGATACTGTAAGTTCGATTAAGATGTGTCTTTTCAATATCTGTCTCATTTTTTTCGTTTATCTGCTGTGTTGTAGTCACTATATCACATCCAGTCTCACTATCATCACTGTTGGATAAATGGGTGCTGTATTCTTGCAGAGGATAAAGATTGCAGAAATTTTGGAAGATGAATGGTTCAAAAAAGACTATAAACCACCATGTTTTGAACAAGGCGAAGATGTTACCCTTGATGACGTTGATGCTGCATTCAATGATTCAGAGGTACTATAGAAACTAAAGGTTCATTTTGAATTTACAGTTTTCTTGAAAATATTCCCAGAAATATTCTTCAAAAAACATTTTGATATTCTATTTTGTGTTCACATTATCGTTCAGAAATGCTGTAGGGGTGCAAACCCCTCTAGTCATTTTTTTTTTTTAAAAAAACATTATCGTTAAGGTGAACCTTTTTTATTTCCTAGTTTTTTGTTTTCAGATTGAGAATTTCTAAGGACTTGATGACACAATAGACTTCTTGTTCTTTTTCTGGCTACTCATGTCTTTTTTTTTTTTTTGTAATGGATATCGGATGTCTTAAATATATGATTGGTGAACATCTCAGTTAACCAATAATTAATTGTTACGCACCAGACTCTAGTTAATGGGTTACCTTTGATTTTTACATTTTAGGACCGTCTTGTGGCAGAGAGAAGAGAAAGACCAGAATCCATGAATGCATTTGCTCTTATTTCGAGGTCACAGGGCTTCAACCTTGGAAATTTGTTTGAGAAGGAGATGATGGTAAATTTCTCATAGCTTTGAATCTATTATATCCTCATGTTTGGAATATATGTTTGAAATATAGTAGAGATTAGCTACAATTATATTGGAGGAAATTCTGTTGTTGATTGCTCACTTTTGTAAATCTCAGTCTTGGTCAAGGAACAAATGAGTACTTCCACTGCAACTTTTTCTTGATTCCTTGCTAATGCATGTATTTCCTAAATAGGGAATGGTAAAGAGGGAAACATCTTTCACGTCTCAATGTACAGCACAGGAGATCATGACAAAAAATAGAGGGTGCATGTGGGCCACTCGGTTTCAACGTGCGGAAACAAAATTACAAGGTGTGTGACATTTGCTATCATTGGCTAGTAATGCGTGATCTAACGGGCTTCTTGAGAATTTGCATTATAATTATCTCTACTATAATGATTCACGTGTACCATTATTTGGTCCTCCAGATGAAATTGAAAGGTGACAAATCAGGAAGAAAAGGTCACCTATCTGTTGCAACTGAGGTACTGTCACTGCTCCTAGAATTGCAACGTTGGATTTAGATTCTGGTTTGTTTAAGCCTGCATTAGCTGCCGTTTTAAGAAGTGAATAAAGCACACCAATAACATCTATTGTATGAATTCTTACCTTACATATGTATATCCGTATTTTACTCATTTGCAGGTTTTTGAGGTTGCTCCATCACTTCACATGGTTGAGCTTCGTAAAACCGGAGGTGACACATTGGAGTTCCACAATGTACGTTTTCAAACAGAAACTTTTTTTTTCAAATACGTGTTTCCTCAAAGATTTTAGTTACTAACATGATTTCATGGGAATCGCATGCAGTTCTACAAAAACTTCTCATCAGAGCTGAAAGATATCGTATGGAAAGCTGAATCTGACGAAAGTAGGAAACAGACCAAGTGATACCCAGAGGAACTGTGTACCTTATAGGCCATATCGAGATAACGCTTGTTTGGTACTGTATTTGTTTTTTACTGGTACCATACTAGCAGTCAAATCACTTGTAAACCAGAGCTCCTTCTGAATGAGCGTAGTTGTACACAATACATATGAAGAGGCCCTCCTTGAGATGCTCCAAACACTGCAAGATGTCAAAATAGCTATCCTGAATGCTTTGAATGTCACCAGGGTTGAGTGCCTTTCTTTTATGAAAATGGTGAATGATGTATGATTGTACGAAGCTATTCCATCTGTTCCAAATTATAATTGGTTTGACTTTTTTACCTTCAGTTTGACCGCTCGTCTTATTCAAAAAAAAAAAAAAAAAAATTAAACAAAAATAGTTAAATTTAAGTTATTCTTAAAGAACATTTGTTAATAAAAGCGACCCAAAGTGATATTTCGCATAAAATTTTGAATAAGACGAGTGGTTAAAGTTGAGGTTAAAAAGTCAAACGAACTATAATTTAAAATGAATTTAGTATTTTAGAGCAACTGAACGGTTATGCAACTGAACTTCCAAATTTGGAGCGCTCTACGCTTAAAAATACTATCTCACGTGTGCAACCGGTACCCTCCGGGCCGGAAGAAACTCCGGTACTTGTTTTAACGGAGGCCTCGGCCCACTTCGTTTGCGAGGCTCTCTGGTCTAGCAATTTTCACCGAGCCCAACCACATACTAAGCAACTTCCGTTTCGCTGCAGCCCAACACGCACTGGCAGCATAGCATTCCTAAAAAAAAGCTACTAGTCAGTAGTCACATAAATCGGGCGTCACTTTAAAAACAAATAAATTGGGTGCCAGGCGTAGGATTTTTTTCACGGGTATAAACTGATTTTTAAAAGTTTGGTATAAACTGATACTTTTTCCTTGGCACTGTTGGTCCACATGGGTAGTAGTTGCCTTCGGTAGGACGAAGTGTGTACGTACGTTAGTTTAAGAAAGAAAAACGGTTGTTTGTTGAGTACTTGTATGACAAATGCAGCCCTGTAACATATCGTGCAGCGTACTAAATGTCTATAATCGATTGTGATTGAGCCTGTGACACGAGTTGGTGAACAACTGAACTACATCGAAGACGACCTGAACAGGCTACATAGGAGTTACAGAAAACATTATGCCTGAACTCAGTGGAGATGTTGACAGCAAAAAAATGTAGTGGCGGCCGGCGGTTTTTCTATCCGGCTAATCACCTACCTTTGGAGAATTGGAGGTGTTTGAGTTTGTGGTTTTCAAGTCAGGTATCTATAAAGGAAAAGATTGCTAGTACATACTAGGTCCGTGGCGTTCGACGGTGGTTTGTGTGCCGGAACAGAACAGTTCAATATATAGTACTTGTTTTCCTTTCCGACGCCACTGGCTCGGTCTCCCCTTTAAAACTAGTGGAATGAATAGCTTAAGCTCTCTCGGTCTTCGTCATCTTCATTTCTAAATTTGATCATGCTACATTTAGTACTACCACTTTAGCTTTTGAAAACATTGATCTTCTTCTATCGTAAGGTTAGGTTACTAGTTGGAAACATCTTTGTAAGAGAAAAAACAACAAAAAATTAAACTAGAGACTACTCCGTGGAGCGTCATCCATAATAGACATTTAAAGATTTATAGAAATGCTGTTGTTACTATTGCATTATTAGTGTATGATAGTGTTCCTTTTTTCCCAAGAAGCTCTTGCACTCGCTGTCCTTTTATTTCGAAAAAAAAATGCTGTGCATGTCGCATCGAATCCGACGCTGCATGGATGTGAACATTTGCGTCGCCTTGTCGCAGAATGGCTAGAGTGCAATGACAGCGATCTGAAAGTCGTGGAGCTGGTGGCTGCAGTGCAAAACTAATAGCAGGAACAGTGGTTATTCGTCAATGGTGACTGGTCAGTACAATCATCCGAACCCCAGCACCGGTTTCCGGCGAAGAAAAAGTGAGCTTTTTCTCAATGTCCAACCTCCGTGACACTCCATCATCTATCATTTTATCTATCTACAGTTGCTTGACAGGCCACTGATCGTGTGTGCCGAAGAATCTGAAAGCCTCTGCACGTCCCAAATCCGTGCCTTGGCAACACAAGTTAGTAGCCTCGAGGTTGCAGGGGCCAGGGCAGTGTCTGCCGTCAGTTCCAGACGGCAGCGTTTATCTAGCGACGCCGAATCTGGATTCTGGAGTTTGGACGAGCACGAGAGTGAAAAACTGGGGCGTTTTTTCCCGTCCGAATCATCAGAAACAGAGGCTACGTGCAGTTGACACCCATGGGCGAGACAGCGAGAGTGGGCAGGAACAGGCAGCCGCGGCAGATAAAACCGCAGCAGGTAGCAGCCGGGAACTACTCTTTTTTAACCTCGTTGGACGAATGGTGCACCGGTCGCCATCACCACCGACCACCGGACGTCCGCGGGCACGCGCGCGCGCGCCGAGGTCAGGCCAGTTTTCCCGGGACCTCCTCTGTTTCTGACGATCCGGACGTACTGGTAAACCCAGAAAACCGTCCGAACGCGAGGAAGACAGATTCTTTTTCGCATACCGACCGGATCACGCAGCAGGAGAAACACGAGGGCCTCGCCTCACGCAACCAGAGCCAAGCTCCCGTCCGTCCGTCGACTCAACAAGTAGCCATGGCCACCATTAATGGCTGATAAGGCCCAGTGCTGCTTGTGCCGGAGAAGAAAGAGCGACGAGAAGACGATGGCGGGTCGGTCGCGCCTCCTCTGGACAAACTGTTGAATCCCTTTTGCCGATACAGGTGGCTGCTGGTGCCGCCGGGAGACCGGCTGTCGTCAGGGGCGGCGCCCCGCGTGGAGACGTCGGGGTCATCCGAGTCACCCACACCGAAAAATTTGACGGCAACGGATGGCATTGCCACGGGGGCCGCCCGTCGGGTCGGAGAAGCGCAGCGATGATCGAGAGAGAGCCCCAAACAAACTGCCGACGCGGATGGACGGACGTCGGGTTGGAATGGAAACCGATACGACACCAACCTTTTCTCCGAGCCCCGGCGACGGTACTACGGCGGCGCCATGCCTTGTTATTGCTACCTATGTGCTGCAGCCTGCACAAACAAACAATTCGTACAAGATTGGAAAATAGGCTAAATTTTCGGCAACCATTTTTAATGTGATCAACCGTGGATCCTTGATCTATAGCTAGGCTCTAAAAAACAGGTAAGCCTGCAACTGCAACTGATTCAAGTGCTGGCCGAGTAATCATCCACGAGCTACTCCTACTCCTAGTCATATGTGATTGGACTCGGTGCCAAAAGTTTGGTAACGGCGCACGACAAACGGTCAGGCGGTTTTGCAGGTTTTCCAACTAGATTCCTCGCCGTTGCAGTTGAGTTGCAACCACAGATGATGCATATGTATGCCGAGCTGTGCCGCCGTCCTCGCGTCTTCTTCACGCGCCGACCAATCGTGGTGGATTAGAGCAAGCTGATCTGTTAGGTAGCCCTGCCTGGCGTGACGCTGCGCTTGCGATGGCAGGAGAGGGACGTGCCAGACGCGGGACGAACCACGGCGCCAGAGGGCAGAGGATGACGACATGTTCCAAAAATACAATTCAGATGCGTCGGCGTGTGCGTGCTTCTTGCTTGCTCCAGCCAGCGTCATCTTCGCCGGCCTTTTTGTTTTGTACCCATTTACCAACCTGCATTCTTATTCTCGTGCCAGATTTTAGGTTTATGAGGATGGTTCAAATGTCTCTGACGCTTTTTTTTTTTTTTTTTTTTTTTTTTTTGCATCTAAAAAGTCACACGAGAGGGGAACAGGCGAAGCTGGTTGAAACTACTGCTACTTCCTAGTACTGATCCCAGAAATTCAGAGGCACCGACAGATTCATTCGCGCCACCCATCGAATTCAAAAAAAGCGGCACGTCCAGCTGTTGAGCCTGTCACATGGCCATGATACTGATTCCCACAGGCTACACACACAGGCAGGCTAGAAAATCGTACGGCGTGGTGATGTCCACGCCACCAGCTCCACAATTTCCATGTCTGTTAGTACGAATGTCTTCTCCTTCCTCAAAGAAATGGCCAAAAATTATGATGATATGGCCCAAAATTATGAAATACAGACATAAAGTACGACGAGGAACAATAATCTGCAGGAAAACACATGCATCTTAGTAGCTAGCTACTGGCGGGTTTGCATGCTTGCCTGGCAAAACAAGGTTTCTTCCGTGCATTATTGTGGGTGGCGCCAATGCAACGCAATGATCCTCGAGAGAACAGAAAAAGCAAAGTTTTTGAGCAGCCCTCACATGCGTGCATCGCCGGCCAACCATCATGCACCGCATATTCCTCCCTCTCCCTCCAAGACTCTCCTCTTCTTCTGACCCATAATCCATCGGTCTCTAGTTTCTGGCTCCCATTCATTCACTCATCATCTCGTTGCTTCTTCAGAGCAGAGAAAAAGATAGATGACGCGCATGCACGCACTACGAGCTACCACGACCACCACTCAAAGATCGCCACTGGCAGAGAATTCAGTTACAGATTCTTTCACGAACTGGCAGTGAGTGAAGCTAGAAGTATTTTGGACTCGCAATATATATATATATAAAGCTAGTAGTATTTTTAATTCGTCTGGTTTCTCATTTTCCTCATAATAATACGACGAAACGACGGATGTACACATGGATGGACACGACAGACGTACTACGTTCGCGCGCGAGGCCTCATGCAGCGCGAGAAAGCGGGCCGGCAGGCGACGACGGCGGTGGGGATACCGTCTCCGTCGGGATTGCTTCACAAGATGGTGCAGGAGTTGGGATTCTCCTCCATGCTCATGTTGCGCATGTAGTAGTACTGCGGCGGCGGTGGCGGCGGCGGCGCGGCCGCGTACGGGTGGTGGTGGTACGCCACCGGCGGCGGTGGGCGGTACTGGTTCATGTAGTCGGCGGTGAGCATGTGCATGTACTGCGGCGGCAGCTGGTGCATCCATGGAGGGGCCACCGCGACGGGCTTCTGCTTCTCCGCTTCATCCTTCTTGTCGTCCTTCTTGCCGTCGCCGCCTTCCTCCTTCTTTCCCTCGCCGTCCTCCTTCTTTCCCTCGCCTTCCTCCTTCTTGCCATCGCCGCCGTCCTTCTTGCCGTCCCCTTCGTCTTTCTTGCCGTCCCCTGCTTCCTCCTTCTTGGCGCCATCGCCGTCCTTCTTCTCGCCATTGCCGCCGTCTTTCTTCTCCTCTTTCTTCTCCTCCTTCTTCTCGGGCTCCTTGGCGGGGCCGATGGAGTCGAGGTGCGCCGCCCACGACTTGCTGCGCAGCTTGCTCACCACCTGCACCGGGTCCACCGTCCCGATCACCGTCATCTTGTGCGCCGCCATGTCCACCGATACGGCGTCGATGCCTACCACAAGACAACACTCGATCGTTAATTTGCAACAAGCAGAGCAACGCCAACGACGATGTACCGAAACTGATCCCACCCTATGACTCTGAAGAATTGTGGTACGTACCGACGAGCACGGAGACGGCCTTGAGCGCCTTCTGCTTGTCCTTGTTGTCATGCAAGTCCAGCTTCACCACGATTTTCTGCACACACGTATGGTCGACGACAGCACACAGTTACATCCGCTTGCTCAGGCGGCTTAATTAGAACAGACGATCCAGGGGAATGCAATGTAGAGAGATGAACGACCGGGACCATGCATGAACATGTCCAGTAAGCGTATGCATTCACCAATTTCACCGACGAACCAAGAACAACAAGACACTGTGCAGGCTCACCTTGGCGTTCGACATGTCTCGACGCGGCGGGGAAAGCGGCCGGCGAGGCGATGGCGAAGAGAAGACGAGCAGGCGCGCGGGGGCGCCCGGCGGCGCTGGATTTGTGAGGAGTGATGAGTGGAGGAGCTCACAGGAAAGGAAGGAATGTTAGGCGAGCGTGTGCCGCGACACGCGAGCGAGGACGACGCCGGGCAGCGCGAGGCAAATGGAATTCGGGAGTGTTAGGCGCCGGGCGCCACTAAATAGCCGCGCCGCAGGCTGGTAGCGTTAGTGAGAAGCGGAGCGAGCAGTGGCCGGCTGTGGTACACAAACAGAGCAGTGTACAAGGACAGACAACCGGATTGGCTAGTGGCGGCGGGTGGCAGGTCTCCTCTCCACCTCAGCTGCCTGGTGTGCTCCTGTAGCAGCAGCTTGGGGTGGGTGCTCTCGTCTCGATCGGCAGCTCGGACCCGGCCGGGGGAGAGGTGCGTGGGATTCACACCACAGTTGCTGTGTCCCAGCGCAGGCCGGCCGGCCAGCCGCTTTATGGCTTGTGCCGATCTGGCGCGGCACCAAAAGCGGCGAGCAGTCCACGTCCATCCCACGCGGCCGTGCTGTGCCGTCCGCCGTTGCCGGTTGCCGTGCCGCCCTCCACCAATCATTTCCGCTTCATTCCCGCACGCCGCCTCGGCTCGGCCCCATGCCATGCCAATGCCAATGCACCGTCTCGCTCGCTCATCATTTTGTCCCTGCTCGCCTTCGCCACCCAAATTCCCACCGCTCGCAGCAGCTCTGCCACCCACCCTCTGCTAGTGGTTCGGCGGGCGTCCTGCGCAGCACGCCGTCTTCTTTTTTCAGAGAAACCTAGGCTTCTGGAGCCTGAACTGTCACGTTGGTGTCAGCTAGCACGCGTGCGAGTGACCTGTCCGTCCTGCTTCGAGAGCTTGCCGCGGATTCGCAGGGAGGGTTCTGCTTGCCGGACGCCGGATGCTTGTGCCATGGATGCTTCTTGAGGACCAGAATCTGGGCCCTCCGCCTCACAGCACGGGCACCCACAGGCCGCTATAGGCCTCAGCTCGGCATACGCTTGATGCACTTGATCAAGACGTCACGCTGCTGCATCTGTTACGAGTTGTAAAATGTGCCACGCGAGATGATCAAGTCGTCTTGCAATTCCATCGTCCCCTGTTCGTGTCACTGTCATATGTGCGAAACGATCAACAGGTACGTTCGGGTTGCCTCGTCGCCGTCGGTAAAAGCCATATTGGAAGTGGAGGAGCAGCCAGACCCCAGAGGCCAATTTCAACTGGAGTTGTAGGGCCATGCATGCATATTACTATGCAATTATATTATGTTATATTATACACATGAAAAAGGTTGTTCGCCTTTCCCTTTCCATGACTGAATTTGTGATAAATTTGACGGCTTTAGAATATACAGTACGTGATAAATTTGACGGCTTTAGAATGTACAGATAGCTCTCATTTTCTCGCACCTATAAAAGGTTCCAAGCAATGCAACTTGTCATGTTGGATGCAGACCATAGACGAATCGGCCATCGGGAGGTGGCGTGCAACTTTGCAAAGCTAGCGTACGGTTACGGTACCACCGCCGATTTTACCAAAAGCTAGCCACCATCATCAGTTTCTTCAGCACTTACAACTCTGCATCCTTCTATTGGATTGGATTAAACAGTCAACTAATCAGAATAATCTGTAGAAGAAATAATCATTCTTAATGCTCAAGTGTCAAGCTTTATTCGCAACCAACCTGCTGACCGGTTAAAGGCATGCATCGTACCCAGTCTCTGAAGATTATCGTGATCAGTGAACTCCAAAAGTTAACTGAACTTTGAAGACTTGAACAAGTTCCGTTCAGTTGATGATATATATCTAGGAATTCTGAAAAGCTGGTAGATCTTTCTGGGTCCTTAAGGCAGAGACATTCGTGCAAAACGAAATGCCCATTTCTCCTTTTTCTTTGTTGGGTCCTCCTTGTGTGTCCTTGGTGGGCCCACTAATATTGTTATTGCAAATTGCGGAAAAAGCTTATTTTCTAGGCATACGTACACAAAAGATTCTAGCAAGAAACCCCGTTCACACGGTTTGCACATGCAGAATCATTGGGGCTTAATCTGGATTAAAGGCCTATTTGTGAGTGCTCCATAAACTCCGATTCATGGTGCTCAGTTGTCACCCGTTGCTGCGGGATTCTAGGTAATTTAAAAAATAATTAGAATATTTATAGTTATAGTTATATGAATAAAATTATCTTAAATTAATTTTGATGAATGGTTTAATACACCATTGTGACAACTGAAGAGAAACTATCATAATTACATACACTAGTTGGAACTTCTTGTGTATTGTTGATGTTGATAGTTTATATGTTGAGCGAAATATGTAATTAGATTTAGCTCTATAGGAGTATGGGAGAGGATAGGATTTGGCAATACCTAACCTGTGGAGTCCAATAAAAAATAAGTGTCGCCGTACTTATAGTAAAATAATTCCATGAAAAATTTGGTCCAAGCTAGCAAGCTCGTCCGATCGGTGTACATACGTCACGCTCCATCTTTGAAGAAAAAGTTGTAGGTTATCTCGGGCGCCTGCTCTTTTCTTTTCATTATCCGCAGCAGTTCCGGATCGAACCAGAAACCCGTCAGCTCCTTTCAGAAGCACAAGATAGGATGATACGCTTCCTGAATTATTTGCAGGTGTATAAAGCACTCACGACTCGTCTCTCTCATTATTCTAGTACGTGTATGTATTTATATTTGGTGCATTTTTTAAAGTACACTATCTGTGTAGTAGATGACTTCACCTTCACGGGCTCCGACCGACCGATTTGCTGCTGACCGACGAGTCGGCGACCGCTGAGCTCAATCATCGAGCGAAGGAGACAAAAAACGTGGCCACAATCTCTTGTTTAATGGCGTCGGATCAGACGCACTTCCCGTGCGTGCGTGCGTTCATGCCTGTCAGGGTGAGTGTCAAAGCGGCAACCGCGATAGTTGGTTGGTGCCGGCTGCGCCTACCTCCGGCCGCCGCCGCCGCCGCTGCCCAGTGCCCGACGGGCGACGGCGGTGGCGTTGTCGATGGCGTGATGAGGTCCACGCTCCACCACCCCCACGCGCGCGCGATGGCGAGATGGTCGTGCGCGTCGTCGGCCAGCGTCGCCTGCCTGGTGCGCGCACCGAGTCAGAGGTAGAGCAGACCGGTAGAGCTACCGTCCGTGCCGTCGTCCAGGCCAGGTTCTTCCGATCCACCGTGCATGCATGTTGACGTGGCCAGGGTTGAGTGGAGACAGGCCGGGGACAGGCGTACGGGAAACCTGACGCGGCAAGTCAACTCGATCGACAGGGACCGTGAGATGTGATGATTGATGCGTTCCGTTCCGTTCCGTTCCGTTCTGTTCTGTTCTGTTCCGTTGGACCCACCCACACTACCACGGTCCCGGCGGCGACCTGAGCTGCGAGCACGCCGCCGAGAAACAGACCTCGCGTCGCTCACTGCACTGTGCGTGGAAATCGCTGCCGGTGCCGGAAAAGGTTGCGAGAGCTAGGCATCGCCACTGTGTCCGTCGTCGTGGCGTTGATCGGCGAACAGGCACCGGGCGCTAGCGCTTTTCTCTGTTTCTGAAGAAGCTACCGGCGCTAGCGCTACGCTGTGTTGGATTCTTGGTTGAGAATTCAGATACGCATCGATCGGAAATACTAGCCGCCAAAGCCTCTTGCGTGCTAGCGTCTTCAAGTAGGATGAGCCGTCCAATCCAATAAAGCAAGACTGCATTAGCGTTTCCGATCTGTGTGTGCATCCTGACCTATCGAGCATTCGTCCTCCAAAAAGATGATTGCATTGGATAGGAGAATGATGTCAGGAAATGAGAGGATTCCATCTGAAACCTAACTCTGATATATCCTGTGGCTCCTAGCTGCTCCTCCATGCTCTAGCTAGATATTAGCAGCTAGTTTCAGCAATGGTTAATCCGTGTGCGTCTCCTCGATCACTCATCACCTCACTAACCTTTTTTTCGAACGAAATCTCTGTCCAAAACCACCAGCCTTTCCTTTAGATTTCGTGTAGTACGGTTGTGTCACTCCAACAGGCACTGACAGCTTATCTGCAAGGGATGCATGACGACGACCGAAAGAGAGCGACGAGCCTACGACACCCGCAAGCGTAAAGAGACCACTGCAATGCAATGCAACCAGTTAATTGGTTGCTTTAGAGAGATGACCTCTCCTCTCACTCATCCATCCCTGGGCCTGTACAATCAAATCTACGTGCATTTGGGTGGGTGGATTGGAATTTGGAAACCGGCCAATTGGTGCAGCGCTACCACCATACCTCTTGTTGGATGCATCGCTTTCCGACGGCCGGCTTGGTTTGATTGAGCATCAGGCCGGAGAATGTGAGGAGACACGCAGATCTGCGAGATGGAAACCTGACCGATCGAATGATCTGAAAGGAATGGCTCACTCACTTGCCGAGATGGAGGTACAAAAGCTCTGTAGCGTCTTCACGCTTTTTCTCACAACGGACAAGGACTGTACGTACGGGGCATCGTGAGCTTCACATTTTCTGTGGGGTCCATTGGTCCGTATGGTATGCGAACAAAAATCGCGTTCAGACGCACTCAAAGTTGATCCAATGGCTAGGAAAAATCCAACATTTGAGAAATTAGCTAGCAAAAATTCAAACAAGTCGTACGTTGTTGTTTTTTTTACCCTTGGAGAATGCTATATGTCAATATTGTTTTTTGACTATTATTTTGATACAAGTTAATTGATGATAACATCAATCATTAACTGGGCGTCTTTGTGCTACGAAAAAGTTTACGAGATGTCGATAAATACTGAAAGCACTATATATATATATACAACAATGATGAACAGTGTAAAAGGAAAATACATTAACCTTCCCTGAAAGAAAAGGAGACATTCTTCCACCAATGAAGAGGAGATATTCTTTCCAAGGAAGAAGGGTTCATCTCCAAGGGTTTTGCAAATTGTACATGACACGCCCAGGTAATCACAAGAGACATTCGCTCGCTGTGGTGTAGCGAGCACATTTCGCCATATGCCGCTGGCGGCGAACATTACCAAGCAGGCCCAACTCGTGCTATTGAGGAAGCTCGACATTGAGGTCGAGGAGGATGCTCCCCGACTTAGTGGTTGATAACGAAGTCAAGGCCGCCCGTAATACATCGACTTGGTCCGAATGGAAGGAGTCTTTCTAGATTCTTTTGAACGGACGTTTTGACGTAACGCCCTTAGACTTGGATCCGGCATGACTTTGAGGACGAGGTGTAGGCCGGTGTTCTTGTTTCTTTAGTTGCATTTGTTTCCTTGTAATCACAAGCGTGTGCAGCGAAGTTCTTGTCGGGTGGGCTTCGGTAACAACGGGTTGTTGTCCCCCATTTCTCGTACTAAAAAACTTCTTGAAAAATGAAAAACGCACCGGCGTGATCGCAAAAAAAACTTATGATTTATCTAGTCACAAAAATATATGCCAAAAAAAAAAATAGCTATTCTCCAATATTTTTCAAATTTGTTTTGCAAAAAAAAAAAAAAAAAACATGCAGTATGTAAGCAGTAGAGGATTTGTTAAATGCATATATCTTGTGTGAGGGAGTGTTTTTTTTCAAGTTGTCATATTTTACACGTCATTTGCCAAACAGTTGGAGAGATGTTTTGGACGTTTTTAACCAAAAATAAAAAATGCCCCAAACTGTTGGAGATGCTCGAGAAGAGGTGATGCTATCATATTGCTTATGCATATTTAGTTGAACTATATGTGTGCTAAACTAAGTGTTGTATAATTTTGCAATTTGAAAAAGTTGAACTATCTATGTTGATTACATGGAAAGGATATCTTCATAAACTACTTATGACAAAGACATAATTGTATAATTTTTTTCCCAATTTATTGAAAAACAACATGTAGTTAAATACTATCTAATTTTCTTGGGATTTTTGATTACGTGGAAAGGATATCTTCATATTTTCTAGGTTATGGCTCTACTTATGACAAAGATCTAATTATCATTTCCTACTATGTAATTTTCTTTTAAAAACATCAATCTAACTGATTTCATGTCCCAATGGCATAGAGAAAAAAATATAAAGAAAACGCAGGAATGTTTCAATGGCAGATAAGAAAAGGTTATGACTTTGAATAGCACTAGTAGTAAGGGCGGCTTTTTTTCGCCCATGTGTACAAACTGAAGTATATAGATGAAAATTATAGATGAGATAGCCAAAACAAAAACCAGCGATGCATCAGCAGATTCAAGGCATGGATCAGTAACAAAATCATTCCACATTAACAATCCTACGTTTTTTTTAGAGGTGAATTTTTTGAAGGAAAAATATACAGCAATTAACTTGAACTATAGGTCTTTTTTACAGAGCAGGCCAACATTGAGCAAATAACGATGGACTAATGCATCTGAATAACAATTATGCATATAGCCAGAAGCCTAAATGTCTCATTGTTCCCAAAAAGTGAGAAATTTAAGCGCTAATGGTTCGGCCCAAAGAAAAAAAATTTGTAAAAATTCGGGCCCAAGAAAATGTAACAATTCCTGGTCGTGTCTCTCTTGGGCCGGACCGGCTCGGCTGGCACGCGTAGGCAGACTGCGTAGGGAGGGTGGCCCAAGTTGTAATAGTACTCACCTCCTAGACATTTTCGCTTCTGTCGCAAAAAAAAAAAAAAGGCTTTGACCTGAATTTCTTCTTCCCCTTCGAAGCGCCGCCATCTGCGCCGCCCTCGCGCTCGCGCCCTCTGCCTTGCCGGCGCGCGCGCGCGCCCGCCCGCCCTCTGATCCACGCACCCTTGGGATAGCGAGCGAGCGGCTGCAGCTCGCGCTTCCTCGCCGGACTCATTGACCTGTCTATGCTCCTGTTCGTGCACTACCGATGGAGATTGTATCAGGAAACTTGCCGCCGGAGCTACCTCAGGATATCCTGATGGATATATTTTCCCTCCTGGAGATCCCTGACCTAGCTCGTGCAGGCTCCGTCTGCTCCGCCTGGAACTCCGCGTATACCAGCATCCGTCGTGGCAATGGCATCGGCCATCAGAAGCAGCCGCAGACACCATGCCTTCTCTACACCTCAGAATCAACTGGTGAGAATGTCGCTTGCCTCTACAGCCTTTCAGAAAAGAGGTCATACAAATTAACCCTTCCTGAGCCGCCCATCCATCCAAGGTATCTGATTGGGTCCTCACATGGTTGGGTGATTACTGTTGACGAGCGATCTGAGATGCACCTTGTCAATCCAATCACCAGTGAGCAAATTGCACTCCCTTCGGTGATCACTTTTGAGCAAGTGACACCCATTTATGACAGTACTGGTGTAATATGTAACTATCATTATTACTCAATGAACAACAACACCAGGTCAGTTTCCCGACCACCCTTGACTCTTCCTCTTCGAAAGTTGCGGTACCACTTACATCATAAGGCACTTTTATTTTATGATGCATCTGTTGGAAACTATATTGTAGTGTTCATCCACAAACCAGGTGGTCAGATTGCATTTGCTAGGTTAGGTGATGAGAAGTGGACACGGCTGCCATCTCACAGATATTTTCAGGACTGTATCTATGAGGATGGTCTACTATATGCAGTGACATCACTTGGTGAAATTGTCGCCTTCGATCTTAACGGGCCTGTGGTCACCGAAAAGATAATCATGGACAGGGTAAAGACCTTTTCTGGTATGGAAAGGTTTTACATTGTTCAGGCTCCATGGGATGATCTGCTGCAAGTGCGGAGACCAGAAGTAGGGATAACAAAAGAGGCGGATGGGCCGACATTTGAGAACAAAACCAAATGGATGGAGATATATAGAGTTTGTGGTGTGACAAGAAAAGTAGAGCAGATAAATAATTTGGGTGATCATGTATTGTTTCTCGGGAGTAACCAGTCACTGTGTTGCCGTGCTAAGGATTATCCGCAGCTGAAACCAAATCATGTCTACTTCACTGATGATATTAGTTCTGTAGAATTCACCTGCAAGCGGGGCTACCGACTGAACATTGGAGTCCTTGACTTTGGAAGCAAGCGCATGGAAGAAATCATCTTCCCTCGGCCTTGGTTGAACTGCTTCTCACCATTGTTCATCATACCAAATCCCAGGAAGATGGATTTGGCATTGCATATTTAGATGCAAGTATTACTGTATCAGCAGGGTCTCTTTTGAAGAGGTGAGTTTTCATGGCTGGGCTTGTACTGAATCTTTGGGTTTTGATTCTGGAAACGTATAAAAAGATTGACTCAAGGATTGCAATTCAGATGAGGAAGTGGATGATGACATCAACGACGATGATTAGTGTTCAGAAATGCACTCAGGTATGTAAGAAACAATCTGTTATTCTAGCTGTTTTTTCCATTTCACTTTATGTTGCCTTGAATTGTAAGAAACATTCTCTTTTAGTTCAGGTATGTAATTGATCACCCATCGATTAATGGTTTGCAGTAAGCCACTAATTTATTCACCTCTACTGTTACTTTTATTGTACAGACTGTATGCCACTAGTTTGTTTTATTTTATTAGCAGTATGTTAGTAGTAATAACTTATTACCTTTCACCACAGTTTTTAAACTGCCAGCAGTACCTGTACCTGCCTTTTGAATCTACCGCTTTGCTTTGCTTTGCATTGCTTTGCTGTCAATATATCAATTGATTGGATTTAGTCCAAGGTTCCTGTTGGAAATTAAAGCAAGCTGTTGCTGTCCAGTTCTTGTGCTGCATTACTATCTTGTTGCTGTCCAAGATCCACTTTGATGTAACACTTCTTGATGATTCTTATGTTGTAATCTTTGGTTTTCAGCAGTAGTGTCACATTGGACACTATCAATGCTGACAGGGGAAACAGTGGCTGGTAGCACCGCTTGTTTGATGGCTGAAGAACCATTATCATGTTTGCAACATCTGCTCTCTAACATCAGTTTGAGGGCCAAAGAATATCGCACAATATATCCGCTGCTACTTGATGATATGTATCTGTAGTTTGATTACCTGTGTCTGTAATCATGTTCTCCTTTTATGAATTTGGAACTGGTCAATCTGCTAGTGTGGCAGCTAGTAGGGACCGTCGCACCAATAGCTACTCTTAAACCATATGCAAATGGAGGTTTTTCCAAAATTCTGGTGTTGAACACTTTTGGGGCACCAAAGAATATGACAATTTCATTTTTTTGTCCTATCTTTAATAATCTTATATGAATGTCGAGTGTCTGGGTTGCTTGTTTGCTTGGTGATACAACCTTCTCCAGGTGCTGTTGTGCAATGTAGAACTTGGAAATTCATTGGTGTGAGCAGGAGCAAAACATGCCTCTGGCACCTGATTTTCGCTGAGTACTATATTCAGATTGTCACTGATTTGCAGTATCAACTGTTGTGTATATACATGCATGGTTATGTCACAGTATGCAAATGGATGCCTTGTCAATTTATTTCAAGGAAGTATCATCTAGCGCGCGGGAACACACAGTATATTAAACGTGCGTGGTTGGCTTGACGAACAGGTTTTTATTATTCTGTTTACTTATTTAATTTTCCCCATGAAAAGTTTATCTATGCTTACATTGTATCTTAACCATCTCTGAACGATTAGCTAGCATGCATGTGTTCTCTAAACGATCAGTCCTGGGTGAGCTAAACGGTTATCTGTTTCTATATATGTGTTCTCTGAACGATTAGCTAGCAGATTATTTGGATGATGGACTGGACTGGATAATTATTAGTTGGACTGGATTAGGATTGGATGTTTTAAAAGTGCAACTGGTTTGGACTGGATGGTGCCTTGGGCAAAGTAGCATATTGTTTGGATAGGTTTATTTGGACGTGGATGTTAATCCAGTTCCAGCGCTTCGAGCTATAGATTGTAACGGACTCTCTTATCACCCATCGTCAGCCACCTCAGCACCGTTAACACAAAAGGATTCTCAAACAAGCGGAGAAAAGCTTAGGAATTTACGTCCTCTTTATTTATTTTTTAGAATAATTTTTATATATAGCGGGAATCACATGGGCCGGCGTGCGATGTTTTTTTTTTTTCTAACCGGAATCACATGGGCCGGCGCGCGATGCATGTCGTGGACTCCTCCCGTCACCGTGTGTTGAACGATCTTTTTTTTTCATTAAAACAAACGAAACGCAAACTTAGTTGGAACAAAACAGTTTTTCTTGAGAAGATAAAATAATATCTAAATTAGAGTTAAACTAACAAAACTCGTAAAGGCTGAATGGTTAGGATGCACCTGACAGTTGAGCCAAGCACAAATTCTATGATTTCCATAGCACTCGACATGGCAACGTGCCGCCTGCACAATCGTATATCATGCATGGATCCCACAACGATCCTCATCCTCTGGTGTGGTGCACATTGTGATACACATGTGGCGCTGAAGGCGGGTCCTATAATAAGACATGGCTGCTGAAGCTCAACGCGTCGTTTTGGGCGCCAATTCGATCCAAATATCTTGATTTGAGGATGACCCTACTACGGATCACGGTCTTTCTTATAAAATACAGTAGATGTGACTGAAAAACAAATTACAGAAAAACTCTGAAGAGATGTGACCCTAATAAGAATGATTTTGGATTTTTGACACAATCATTTTTGGAGTTTATATGAGCAGCTTTGCTGTTTGGATTTTCCTTTAGCCAGGAGCTGACACTCGACGTTACGTTATTTGCATACTTAATTTCAGTCGTTTCAACATCTTCCAACGCAAAGAGGGGATATGATACACCTTATACATTACTTATATCATTTATAAAGATCATTCCAACCAATCAGGAGTGGTCTAAACGACCTTTTCAATCTCACTCAGTCCATCAAATTCATTCATGTATAGTGTACAAGCTTGACAGCTTGTTCTCTTGTGTCTCGCAGGCCTGGCCTGTAGCAGTTGCGTTCCATCGTCACAAAGATCTGCAACCACAAACAAGATTCCACAGGCGGTTACTCTACTGTTAGAGTTTTAATTTGTTAGTCCTCCGTCCAGCACGAGGGAGCGCGTGACCCTCGAGATCAATAATTTGCCGTGCAAGTTGCTAGTGTATCTGTCTAGTCCATCTCAGACGCAGCCCTCCAGCCCTCCTACCTCCACTAGAAAAGCCTCTCTATCTAGTTACTCTCACACATTGCGTCATTATGGACCGATTATGCTATGGTCGTGAATCAGCAGTCCTTGTTTGAATGTAGTTGGATTCGCATCAATCCATATATGTTGGAGTGGAATTTAAACTAAATTCCACTCTTATGCACCCAACACATGTGGATTGGGGTAAATACGAGAACCTCAAAAAATAATGGTCTTAGGGGTTTCATTTTTAGTAAATGAGGTGCTACTTTAGCACAATGATAAGGAGAGGAGGAAGGCGGCTGAGGCGGCGGCGGGCACGACGTGCGCAAGAGGGAGAGAGAGAGAGTCTAGAAATTTTGGAGAGTTTGAAAATTTGTTGGGAGTTACCCCTTTATTTTTTCGATTGATCTAAGCGATTGCAAGTCCCTTGTATTTATAGTTCGGGGAAGATTTGCATCTAAAGAACTCCCCGATTTTATTTTCTATTTTATTTCCTAAATATCTATTACTTAATTGTGAAGCAGATGACGATGACGTGTTGGCGGCGGCGGCGGGCGGCGACCACCAAGCGCCAAGACGCTGCTTGGGCCTTGGGCCCTAGGCGACGGCGAAAGTGGCCCCTTCAATTTGGCACATGACACATTGACTAAAATTATATATGAAAGTATTAACCCTTGTGAAACAAAATAAGTACTATGAGATTAGTTATTTATAAAATATATTTTTCAAAATAAATTTATTGCGATATACAATATAAGCATCTCCAACAGCTTTTTAGCAAAACTGGTTTGGCAATTTCTCTATTTGCCAAATCTGAAATGCAAATGGCAAGTCCAAAAAGAGTTCATCTCCAACAGTTTGGCATAATTCATTTGCCAAACTCAGATTTAATTACATCGGGAACCCTAGAAGAGAAACAAAATTATGTTTATACCCTTCCACCTCTTAAAAACTTATCTCGTAAAAACCCCGAGACGTAAAACAAAATTATGTTTATGCCCTTCCACCTCTTCTAATACATATGGATGTGTCGTGAATGTCAAACGTCGTGGAGCGCGCATAAATGCGCGTATGTCCTGATTTGCCAACACTCACTAAAGAGCCAACTCCAAATGTCAAACTGTTGGAGAGAGTTTTTGGAGCTTTTTGGCAAAATTTGAAAATGCCAAACACAAATGGCAAACTGTTGGAGTTGCTCATACTATTTACTATAAACTTGGTTAAAGTTGAAATAGTTTGACCGAAGACGTTTCACATAATTACATTCTTCCATAGAGTAGCTTTTAGTATCTGAATTTGTGTTTTCTGCAAACAAATTGTTTGTATTTTTTTTGCTTGTTTTTTTAAGCCAGGGATATAAACTTTTAATTCTGTTTGATTTAGTTTACAACTCATGCAAATACCGCAATAAAAACAATTCCTTTTTTCTGGTTCAGTCGTGTATAGGCGCATCATATGTGTGTGGAGATTGCATAATTTAATTAGGAGTGGCCACATAACTTGTGATGCCTACTATGTGGAAACATCAATAGTCTTTGGACGTCTTCTGTTTCAAAAATTTGACACGGAAACATCATCAGTTTAAAAACAGCCAGTCAGCCTCGCATAGGGTGCGATAGTTTACTCGAAAGAAAAAGATCTCTGGCATCACATTCACGTCTACAGTGTTCAGACTTCTTCATATTTCAAATCATCAGTGTTCAGACTCTAGACCTACTACTATGCTACTTGCATGCGTGCTGTATAGTATACTCCCCGTCCCGGAATATCTGTCGTCGGGATGCAGCACGGTAAAAAGGTATAGTGTAAATGACCACGATGCTTAAAAAAAAAAAGTTGCCCATGACAGCGACTTGTCGCTCTATGTTCTCGCCTGCACATACAGAGCGACAAGTCGTTGTCATGGGCAACTTTTTCTTTTGAAATATCGCGGCCATTTACACCGTATGCACTGAACATTTCTTGCTGCATCGAGCAAGACGACAGATATTCGGAGGGAGTATCAATTATGATGCGCCCGTCTGCCCACTGTAGCGCATTCGGCGACCCGTGCGTGGTCCTGGGCAGCTAACGCGACGCTGGTTAGAGTAGAGGAAAAAGCCAGGCACGAAGCTGCACAGAAAGAAGCAGCGCCCGTCCGGGATGGTAGCTAGCTAGGGCCGGCCAACAGCATCGCAATTCGCAAGCCAGGTTGGAGTTGGAGTCGGAAGCCTACACCAACTCGACACACACCTTCTCGTCGGTCATCACTCACTCATCAGTCACCAACCATCACGAACGGCAGGCAAGTTTCTGGGGCACTTGTTCCAGTCTTTCCAGCTGCAGCTTTCAGTCATTCATTCAGCTCACCACACGTGGATGGCACATTTCTAGTTTTGACATGCAGCTCTCGTTCGCTGCACTGCACTGGCAGTCTGGCACTGCATCACATTCATCCAGCGCCTGTAGAATAGAAGTGGCTTGAGCACTGCTTCACTGCGCGCCAGCTCTGATGAGCGGGGGGCCAATGTAACCATCAGAGTCTAGTGCGTGATTTTGGCAAGGCGACCTTGGGCAACTGCGAACACTGTGTGTGGGTGTGCCTTGACGACCCATGATCAGTACAAGACGTGTCATCTTGCGACGGTTTCGATCGATATATATGTCTGCTCTGATATCCCTGGGGACGGCGAGCGAGACGAGACGACGGTTATGTGCTGACTACTGCAGTCAGAAGCAAGTGTGAACAGACGCGATCGCCGCTGTAGTCCAAGTAATAATAAGATGGATGCCCAAAGTAATAAACTTGATTAGGGCTGCGGTAGTTGAACCGTCCCAGATAGGCCCCCGTGCGGATCTCCCAATCCTTTTAAATTTGACTGCCGCCGATAGAGAAACAAGGCCGCGGCTGCTGCCATCGCCAGCATAAACAATGGCCCCAGAGCGCGCTACGCGGACGACTGGGCCTTGTTTAGATTGCTAAAATTTTAACCGCGTGTCACATCGTCTAATCGTGAAGACGTTTCGTTTTGTTAGTGGTAAATATCATCCTACCATGGAAGATGGCAGGCTCAAAAAGAATCGCCTCGCAATGTACATCTAAACCGTATAATTAGTTATTTTTTACCTACATTTAATACTCCAAACATATGTCTTTTTTGGTGTATTTAATGTGATATGATGGAGAAAGTGAGAAAAAGATTAGAAATTTTAGCAATCAGCGACGCGCGCGAGTCGTGACGTCGCGTTGCGTGCCCTCGACGAGGTCAAATTATTGCTGCGGTGCACAGGCACACGGCAGACAGCGAAATGTGGCATCGATCGCGTGTGTGATGTGCACACACACGGCGAAATTAGACCGCGGGTCAGTAGTCATCAGTCTCATGTGCCCTACTCTCTCCGTCCCTCTTTGTTTGTCTGCAGAGAAACGTGTTTGTGAGGAAAACACGATTATCTAGAGAACAAAATTTGCGACGAGAGAGTATTTTTTTACCACCATTTGTTGCGGCATTTTGTTTTTAATAACTCTCACTTCTACTTACCACACAGTATCTTGATCTACTCGGTTTTACATAGACGTGGTTGTTGCTGAGATCTGCAGCGGATTTGGTGTGTTCAGAGTTCAGACCTGAAGCAGCCCATTGTTGTAGAGCCAGGCAGAGTGGTTGTTGCCGCCATCCATGTGCGTGAAACAACGCGGATGCCACCTGCAACTGCTCACTCAAGAGAAGGGGAAAGGGCCGGGGTCGATTAATAATGATTGCAAATGATTCGATCAAGGACGACATGGCCGGCCATGCACACACGTGCTTTAGGACATGTGTGACACGAGGGCAGTCCCAATAAAAAAAAACTAACAATTTTTTCATAGCAAAATAAATTATATATAGAAATCATTCTTCACACCTGGTAGTGTCTTCGAGTAATAATTATTTTCTCTTGTAGGGTCCGGATTTTATTATCCATTATTGAAAAAAATAATTGTTTTCCCTTTCTCTCAATTCCACTAATGGAATGAGTTGCATTAACCCCATAGAAACTAGTGGTTTCTTCGGATGAAAAATTAAAGTAACCCATTTCCGTGCATCTGTGCTGCATAGCTGTCCTAAACTCCACCTTTTAATTCTTTTTGCTTGTAATTAAAGTAATTAATTAAAGTCCGTGTTGATCTGGAGACGGATACTGTTGGCTCATACAGTACGACACGACTAGTTAATTGTGTGCGTCCTGCCAAGCAGCAAAACTGGATAGCAGTGCAGAAAGTGGTGCCGCCACCAGATGGACGATGGCGGCTGGTGGTGGTGAGCTGACTGTCCAACACACACACACAAACACTCCAAGCTAGCTTAGCTGTCCGATTAATTAGCCCCCAGGTTGATCTGGATATATGCTTAAGCGATGCGTGCAGCGCTCGATCTCCAGTCTCAGCTACACTTGAATTGAATTGAAAAAACTAATTAAAACACAAGTGCACAAATGGCTGGCAATGATTAGTGCAGTGGCGCTAGATAGAGCACACTGGCCGCACGCCATAGCTTGATGTGCTGTCTCTCTGAATTATTGAGCAGCCCGTGCCCCGTTCCCTGCATCTCGCGATCACGGTCAGTAATAATCATATGCACCCCGTTCAAAAAATAATCATATGCAGCCCTTCGTTCTTATCTTCAATTCGTTCGTTTCCTAATAATTCATTTCTGCCCAAGAACAATCCCAACCCAACTAGTAGACTTTGATCAAGAGCCTGCTGCCTGATGCTCTCGAAATTATATGCAATTTGCACCAGACTACGACGTGTAACTCTTTTTGACCTTTTAATAAGTTCTCTGATCAAGAAGGAACTCGATCCTGCAATAATATAATATAATGATTGACCCTACAATAAGCAAAGCTTGTGCACCGGAATTTGCATGATGACGAGGTACTTCGGACTCTTGAGATTGAGAGCATGAATAGTACGCCGTACCTTGCCTTGGCGTTTTCATTGCAAGCAAAGGCCAATTGGTGCAGTACACCGGTTTGGACTTTGGACCTGCATGCAATGCTAGTGCAATACGGCTACGGCAAAGCCTGCCTGCCTGGCATTGTTGTTGTGCGTGGCGGCGGAATTATTGACGCCAGTGTGCTTGAATCTCACGCAGCCATGTCGTCCGTGGTACTGGTTTCGTACTAGCGGCCAAAGATATTTGAGCTTTTTGTTGCGGCCGGTTGCATGCTCATCATAACAACATACTCCCTCCGTATTGGTAAAGGAAGTCCTTTTGACATGAGGTTTGGGCCAACGTTGGGAATGTAAATCATCAATAACTTTTTAAGTCGTTGAGTTTGTAAATGTCAAACTTATATGAATAGATTTATCTTAAAAATACATTTATAAAAGTATACATATATCACATTTTCATAAATATTTTTTAGAATAACAAGAGGTCAAAGTTGTGTTTTGGAGATCGTGTCATTTGTCCTAAAAGGACTTCTTTTACCAATACGGAGGGAGTATACATGCCGCCTAACCTTTGTCATAGAGTCCCTAAAGTGCCTAGGTGTTGCGAGAATTAGGACGGGTGATGATGCCTGGTAAGACAAACTCTTTACAACTAATTGCTGGCAGCTCAAGATTATTATTTTTTCTTTGGTTTAATATCAAAAGTGGTCCATTATCAAACCTAGCTAGACTTGGTTTCCTTGTCTACAAAAATCTAACCTAGACTTGTACATACTACCTAATGAGCCCTAAGCATTAATGACTAATGACTCCTCCATCTCCAATTATAGCCCCTCTGGGATGTCCTAAGAAAAATTAGGGGAAAGAGACGTGTTATCCTTGTTAGGTAGGATATACTCCCTTCATATTGGTAAGGAAGTCGTTAAAGACAACGACACGGTCTCCAAAACACAATTTTGATATCTTGTTATTATAAAAATCTTTATGGAAATGTGATGTATGTATACTTTTATGAATGTATTTTTTAAGTCAAATCTATTCATATAATTTTCTCATTTACAAACTGAACAACTTAAAAGTTATTGATGATTTATATTTCTAATGTTTGATCCAAACCTTGTCTAAAACGACTTTATTTACGAATATAGAGGGATTATATGGTTTTTTAGAAAAAATGGAACTCCGACAGACATGCTATCCTGAAATCTAGGTGGCCAGGCCCATATATAGACAACCATATCCATTTGCTATATGGTTTTATAAAATAACAAGTCTATTGTGGAGTTCTTTTTTTTTTTTTTTTTTGACAAGTTTATTATTTTATAAAATAGCTACAATAATGAAATTTGGCTATTATGTTAAGCCAATCTCTTAGAGTTGCTCGAATCCAAGAGATTGGCTAAACATAATAGTCAAATATCATTTGTAAAATAGAAAGTTTCCCAAAAAAAAGAAGAGAGATCCACAACATACTTACTATTTTACAAAACCATATATCAAATGACTATGGTTGGCTATATATGGCCACAAATTTTTTTTAGGGATAGCATGTTTACTATTTTACAAAACTATATAGTAAGTCTATTGGAGTTCAATTTTTTTGTCTAAAACAACCATATATAGCACACAGGGGAGGACGGGGACCAACGACCAAGCAGCCAGTGTCCACGGTCCACGGCGCGAGCTGAGCAGCGAACGTGTGGCGCGCCACGACACGCCGCGCCGCAGCCACCCAACGCGGGGGCGCGACAAACGTGCCCGCACCCGCGCCGTCGCGGCCGCTTGATGTCAACCCCGGCATCAGCGACCAATGAAATTGTCTCTCGCCCGCGTTGGCTCGGGTGGCACAACTCGACGGGCGAGCACACGATTTTTTTAAAAAAACTTCGATTTGGGGGACGACGCCCCACCAAGATTTCATTAAGAGGATGATCTTAATAACAGATCGAGAAAACCCCAAACCCCGGCCCCATAGGGCCAGCGAGGTTTTTTTTACCCCCTAGGTCCCTGAAATTCACCTTATATATGTCCGCAAATGTGCGTGCCCCAGGGGGTGTCTCAGGGGAGCAGCCAGAACCAGCTAGACTACGCACCCTTTGACCGAGCACACGATTTTACCAGGAGTTTTCAGGTTTTTGTCTCGTTATTACACCAAGAAGACCACGACGGGACACCATTCATTTCGATCATTTCGTCCGGGAGTTAAATTTTCTTTTTGTTTTTCTGGGAGTTATTCCTTTTTAGATCACGATGGGTGTACGTACTTATGATGTGGGTATTGACGCGTCGGCCCGTGCGCCAGGCGAAAATAGTGTTGTTTTCGGACGCCACGTGGCCCATCACGGCCATAATCAAATGATTTGCTCCAATACTTGGACACACCCAAATGATTTGTGCCTGCCAGCCAGCCAGTGGCGATAACAATCCGTCCGTCTCCCAGCGTCCCATTGACCTCGCGAGCGAATGAAGCTGCTGTAAGCTAGCTTGGTCGTTCCTTTGCCGAGTCCAATTCCTGCCGATCAAGGCATAGACAAGTCCCCGGTGAAATTTTCGCTTGAAGTGTGATCCCCATGCAAGAAAACTCGACAGGTGTTGGTTCAACGACAAGTCGTGTCAAAGAAAAGGAGGAGACCGTTCGTTCTCTAGCAGAGGGCAAGTTGAAGAGGACAAACAACAATTTTGCGTTGTTCAGAAGAAGGAAGCGGCTCAAGTTTGCTGCGCTTACCCAACCACATGAACCCCTTTTGCCCTCTGATCCAACCATTTTCAGATTTTCTATGCCCTCCATATCCTCCCTCCTTGTGCTATCGGGTAGATATTGCTGTGCGATTTACTGACAGCCAGTCACGCACAGTAAAACTAACTGATTTCTCATCATTTGATCATCCTCATAATTCTACACGTACGGCTTCTTTTCTCGAGATTCCTTCCACCGGTTACCTTGCTGGCTCAATAATGGTCTATATTTATTTAATCTAATAGGCGCAGCACTGATCCGCTAACATCACATAATTGCTGCTGGCTTGCCGTGCATGCCCATATATTTTGGATCGGAACAAGTTTGTGACCAAATAATTTTGCATCACGACACACGTACGTCACCGGGGTGGCAACTGGCAATCGATGCCCGGTCAGGTCTCCCTTCGTTAATTCGTCTCAACGACTTCCTCATCATACTCTAGTTTAATGCATCAATGCACAATACGTGTCCGTATTGTCATCAGCAACGCGCTGTCTCTGGTCGCTTCTTTTGCATACACTATACTATAATATACATTGCTTACAAACAAGTCAGTGTTTGTATAATGCAGTAATAGAGAGATTGGACTACTTATTTTTTACTGGTTTAAATTGAGCTTGGTCTAACCTTAAATTAAATAAATTTCAATAATTAACAGACTTGTTCAACTATAGGGCCTGTTTGGTACAGCTTTTGGTAGCAGCTTCACCAGCTAAAAAGCAGCTTCACCCAGCCAAACGGGTAGCTCTCTGGTCAGCTCTCTCATCCGCTCTCCGGAAAACGCGCTGAGAGAAGCGCGCACGCTCGGTGAAGCTGTGAAATCACAGCTTATGCCCGCTCTCTCCCTCAACAATGTCCACATTACCCCTGAGGTTACCAGGAAATTACAACAAATTGCCATTCTCTTCACCCGATCCCTCCCGGCCGCCTCCCGAGCTCCAAGACTAGCGCCGCCGCCGCCGCATGGGTGCGCCATGGCCCCGAATCCACCCGTCCACGGCCTTTGCTACCGCCGCCGAGAGCTCCTTCGCTGCTCCCGCCTGCGGATCTGCTAGGGCCCGTGCGGGAGGGACGGGTGCCCGGTCCCACTTCCGCCGTCGCCGCCGCTCCGCCGCGCACCGCCACGCCCGTCTGAGTCGCCGCGGCCGTGGGGGAGCCATTGGTCTAGCTCGGTTCCATCTACAACAGCCCGTCGTCGATGGCCGGGGACGGCCGCGTTTCGCCCGGATCGCGTCGTCGGCCGTGCCGCCGCTTGTCGCCGCGGCCCGCGGCGGTCTACGCGTCGCCGCTGCGCCCGGTAAGTCGCGCTTCGACGTTTGCGCTGGGCTTTCTTTGCCTCGACGGGGGGCGGCGACGGTAATGGCCCGACGGCCGTGTCCTTGTCCGTGCTTCCAAGGCGTTCCGGGCGGTGGTGAATCTCGTTGTGTTCCCTCTGGCATTTTACTAGCGATGGCAGTGGCGCCGTCGCCCGTCCCGTTCCGATCCATGGCAGCGCCACGTCTCCCGCCCGGCACCACCGCCTCCCATCAAAAGTCTCCGCGTGGGCGATAACGCCACCAGCCGCCCGCCGCAGCGACGACGGTGCACCCGTGACGACGGCGAGTGTAGCCGACGCGACCAATGACGTCGAGAACGCGCCTAGTCATCGGTGCTTTTGAAGTCTGCATGCATGCTTGTTGGCAGCAACGTTTTGACAATTGACAATTGCTCACGCCCAGCCATTGGTGAAGTTGATAATTAAGCTGTTTTGCCAAATAAGATTCTCAAAACAGCTCATCCTCATTTACAAAGCTGTTGGTGAAGCACTTTTCTTTAAAAACAACTTCTCTAGTGAAGCTGAGTTGTGCCAAACAGTCCATAACATGACATGAGTGGTGTGGTACCAAACAAAGGGCTTCAAACCCAAGGTGGGAAGGATGAGAGTGGGGAAACGTCAGACAACCGATGGACTGAAGAGGGGTTAGAGAACGAAGAAATTAATTTTTCGTACTTTTAATATTATGTGTCTGTATAAAGATACGGATATATAAATATTATCTATAGAATTTTCGTCCTTTATTGTTAGGTATACGTAGATATAGGTAAGAGAAATATAGATAAAGAATCTATGATATGGACTTATATTATATAATAGCCATAATAACTTAGAGATAGACAAAGAAGGAAAAAAAGATATAGATATAGATATGGACTATTATATAATAGCCACAATAGAGAAAAAAGGAGACAAAAAAAAATCTTTAATATTACGTATAGATATGGACAACTATATAATAATCATCATAAACGGCAGTGAGAGAGAGAGAGAGAGAGTAGGAGACGAGAGAGAAATTTTTACTTTTAATTTCAAGTTACCTAGATCTAGATAAACGGCAGTAGTGACAAAAAATATTTTTCACCCATTCTTGAATAAGAGCAATGCCACTGTCATTTACACACCAACACCGCCCTTAGTGGTTACACCGCTCTAATATTGCCCTTTCTCGAGGAATCGCTCAACGGAATGGTGACCGTAAAGGTGGTCCGAGGCGAATAAAGTGGAACTCAAGGGCCCCTGTTTTTTTAAGGCGGTAAGGCGAGGCAGGCGAGCGACCCCCTTCCGGACGCCCTAGTTTAATAAGGCGCTTCGCCTAGGCGACGCTTTTTATAAACAATTTAGTATTTAATACCAATAAAAATTCAAATACCAATCTAACATTAATATAGCCAATTATAAGCATAAATATGCAAGTGCTATTAGAGTTCCAGGGCACCACCACATAGCAAGTTACAAATATCAAATGCTCCATCTCTTAGTAGCTATAAATTGTCTCTAATTGCAACACATAATTAATAGTGCTGCTAGTGCAACACATAATTAGTAGTGCTGCTAGTGCAGCACATTAAGTAGTGGTGCTAGTGCAGCATATAAGTAGTGCTGCTAGCCTGCTAGTGCAGCACACATATTAGCCTACAAAAGAGGGACTAAAATCTCTAATCTCTCAAGTCTCAATAGCCATCATCAAACTCTCCGGCAATGTTGGCTGCCTCATTATCTTCTCCAAGTTCATTGGCATCATTTGGATCATCCTCACAATCTGTCACATCCGCATCATCAAATGGATCCGGATTTTCTTCATTGTCTAAACCAAACTCCTCTTCATTCACCGTAGGAGCAGAATTTCTTGCACGGGCCGGGGGCTGCTCTTGGAAAGTTTCGCCTTGAAGTGATTGTGATGCTCCAACAGCTTCATCAATATGGTTCCATGTAAGGTCACACTCACACCCACGAGCACCTTGAGGGTGTACATGCAATGAGTCAGCCCACTCATTGTTCCAATCAAAGTCCTCAATAACTAAAGGATCAAAGTTTTTCCCCTTCTTCCGGGGCGTAACTTTTGGAACCTAGACTTCATCTTCCGGTTGTAGGAAACAAAGGCAATAGCATTCAACCTCTTATGCAAGAAATTTCCTTTTCTTTGTGTGGATCTACAAAACCAGAACACACAAATGTAAAAATGAATAAAATGTTTGCCGATATATTGGTAAGGGCAGCAAGCAAATGAGGAAATACTTAGTTACTCACTCCTTCAAATGTGCTCCAATTTCGCTTTACACCCGGATGATGAAGCACAAAGACTAACCAAACGTCTTGCAAACCTTTGTAGTTCAATAGCACGGCCACCATAGGAACGCCACCAATCAACTAGAGCAAACAAATGAAACAATATATTAATAGCTAGGTCCAAAAACTGCTAGCTGATATGTTGTACACTTGCTGAAATTAAAATGGAAATGGAACACTTACGAGGACTCATTGACTCAAGGTTTTGTATGGCCATCTTATTTGAAAAAGCTTCTCCTCTAATATATTCATAATCCATGGCTTGAGCATTTATCTTGGTTCTAGTTTCCTCATCCTCCACCATTCTTGCAAGCACATCAAGAAAGCAACCTCTTAGTTGTCCAACAGTTTCGTCATCATCCTTTCTTAGTAGAGGATGTAGCTTCCCCGGGTTCAAGTACATTGCAGCCCCATACAATGGATGATCCATTTGTTTCTCCCAACGGTCCTCAATTATTTTCATGATCCTTTTGAGCAAAGGTTTCTTGGTTTCAATGGCAAAGGCTTGTTTGATCCTTTTCTTTGCATGGTTCATTAGAGCTTGAACCTCGGCATTGCTGGCTTCTCATCTCCATGAACTACCCTAAGCACAATTAGAAGTGGGGTGAAGCTCTAAGACAATCTTCCACAGAATTCCAAAACGTGTGGAGAGCACAATGTCATGCACATCTTGACCAGCTTTAGTTTTTGCCAATTTGTTCCCGATCCATGCTTCGCTAACCATTAAAGACTTCAAAGCATCCTTGTGCTTGTACGGGCTCTTCAAAGTCAAAAAGGCCGTTGCAAATCGTGTGGTCAGCTGGCCTCACAAGGTCGCCCACCTGTTTTCTCCCTCATGGCAGCAAAGGATCCTCCCATGGCTATAGATGAAAGTTGTCACACGCCTTGCACGTGTAATAGGTTTCTTGAATTCCGCCAACTTCCCTATATCTTCTAACATGAGATCCAAACAATGGGCAGCACATGGAGTCCAAAATATTGTAGGAATCCCGTCCATGAGAATCTTACTGCAGACCTTGAAGTTAGCACCATTATCTCGTGATAACTTGAACAACTTTTTTCTTTCCCAATCTCCTCAATCTTCTTCTCTAGCAAACCAGCAAGCATGTATGCATCATGTACTTCACTTGATGCATCAATGGACTCCAAGAAGTAAGTCCCCTGGGTTGTTTACAAGAAAGTTAATCAAGTGGCGTCCCTTCCTATCGGACCATCCATCGACATGAGTGTGCAGCCATAATATTTCCATGCTCTCTCATGCTCCTCTCTCATGGCACTTGTAGACTTCATGACTTCTTGAAGTAATGGATCTCCAAGTTGATATGGTGTTGGAGGCTTGTACCCGTAACCATATTGTCTTTGTGGCCTCAATTGCAACTGAAATTGCCTTGCCGCTGCTTTGCATTAAAAGATACACCACATTCATAGAAGAATGATGACCACTGTGTATCCACATAATGCTTCTCTTCCTTGGTTTTTGTACTGGACACAATTGTGGGCTGATAAGACCCTGAAAGTCTCTCATCTACTATCTCTTCTGGTGTTTTTCGAAGCATCTCAGCTACAAATTTGTTAGCCTTTGCCTCTGGTTTAGTCTTATTGCCAACAGCCATGAATTGCAAGGATGATTGCCTCCTTTTTGCTGCTGTCCCTGAACTAGGATGTACCACAGCAGCAGCAGCAGCTTCATTTGCAGGAGCAGCTTCATTTGCAGGAGCCTCATTTGCTGCCACCTCCACCACCTCTTCATCTAGAACCAATGGTCTTTTCCTCTTATTTGCATCCAAGTAAGCTTTTATTTCCCTCCTAACTTCAGTGCTCACACCTGAACAGAGTTTTGCATCTCCATAACCACCGGCCAAATGTTGCTTCAACCTTTTAATCCCTCCACGAACTGAGTTGCCACATAAGGTGCATGCCACCTCATCTCTGTTTTGAAGGTTCGGCCAATAACCAAACCTCCACGCTGGATCTTTTGTCCTTTGCGGCTTCCTGGCTGGATCATTTTTTGGATCATATTGGCTGACGATTGATGGTGGACTTACCAAGGTTCCTGCTGCGTAATTTAATTATCTATTAGCAGGCTAGCACAAAGCACAAACATAGCAGCACCAACTAAAATAGAGCACAGAGCACAAGGTCTTGTAAACAAAATCCAATTAGCATAAAAGACAGTGCAGTAAGAATATAGAACAGAGCAGCTGCAGCTAATATACTACTCCATTTAGCATCCAAGTATTAATCAAAGCACAAGTAGACAAAGCAACAACTATACCCATGTGATGCACTATCTCTGTTTATATGCAAACAAACAAAAGCAGGGGACAACCTCATGCAAGCTTCAGCCTTTCAATAGCAAACAAAGCAGGACCAGCCACCATGCAAGCTTTAGCCTTTTCAAAAGCATACAAAGTTGGGACCAGCCACATGCAAGCACAAGCAGGAGACAGCCGCACATGCCACATGCAAGATTTCACCTTTTTAAGAGAGAAACAGAGAGAGGAGCTGAGGCCTGAGGGATACCTGGTCCAGTGGAGGGCTGAGCGGGGCTGGGTGTAGCAGCCATGGCCTGTCGGCTGGGCGTCGGTGGGCACCGGTGAAGCCATCCTGGAAGCAGAGACGCATGGGAGGACGCGCAGCTCCCAGCGATGCGCGGCTCCAAGCCGACGAGCGGAGGACGAAAGCGTAACCCGACCGGGCGGTGGGGAAGAAACCGCGTGGGGTGTGCCTCTCCCTCTCTCTTCTCAATCCCTATCTCTCCCAATCCTCTCTATTTTCGGCTGGATTTCTCACCCACGCAGACTGAAGGCGGGGAGAAGTCCCGCGCGGGAGTGATTTCCCCGCCTGGGTCCCTCCCTTTTCCCCAGCGCCCGCCCAACCTTCTTCCCCGTCCCGCCACCGACATGGCGTTCGCCTCAGGCTTTTGGCGTCGCCCCGGACGCCTACCAGAAAGGCGGACGCCCACGACGCCAAGGTGGACGCCTTACGGCCCCCTGGCTAGGCGAGCCCCGACGCCGGCGTTTCCCGTCGCCTAGACGCCTAGTCGCCGCCTAGGCGACGCCTCAAAAACAGGGCTCAAGGGACAAGGGGGCTGAACAATCCCTTGAAGCTGTTTTTTCATCAATTGTCATTATAATCGCAAAAAGGAAAAAAGTATAACATTATTTAGAAGCTAATTTATGCTAGATGGTCATTCCAGGACGATAAGCACCGGCATCTATGCGCCACAGCCTCGCAACAGATCTTTGTTTTCCACTGTGCCTTTGGCTTGCAGGCCTACTCAACATGCAGCCTGAGCTTTGAAAGCATGCCACACACTCGCCTATCTAACCTGCTGGGGAGGTAACAACACGTATTAGAGACTGAAAAGAAAAGGAAAGAAAGGCCCTGCGTGAAGCATGTTAAAGCATCAACGTCATCACTCTCGGACTTGGGAGGTAGAATCCAAACTGATGTGACACAATGAGGAAATCAGAGGGGGTTTAAACTGCGGATTGCTCTGAAGTTACCCTTACCCGATTTCATCTAGTAATAAAACGATGGTTCAAGTCAATGTCGTTTACATCTGGCTCAGCAGCTTGCCTTGCCGTGTGGCCATACCATTCACACAGCTTGTGAAGCAACAACAACAGCTTGACTTTTTTTTTAGATAAAGGATGAACAACAACAGCTTGACTGAAATGGTTCATCCCTTGTGTTCCTTTTTTTCAGCGTCCTAGGGCTTAATAAATTCTTTTCTGCGAGATAGGTCTCAACTTTCAAGGGATTAACTTAATTACTGGAGTTTCCAGGTTTGAAAAAGCAAGAGTCAGAAAGGAATGAAATAATGTACTACTGCAAGTGATGAGTTCTGGAGTGCAGGAAAGAGCAGGCCACTTTCTGACGCGAGAACCGGACAGCAATGTTTTTCATTAAAAATACACTGTATACACAATCAGACAACAAATGTTCCAAGTACTTAACCGGCAAATGACACGACTGACGAGACGTCTGGCTTCTTTACTTTCTGAAGGATTAGAGGACAGGAGCCCGAAAGGGGCAATATTTAGTGCGCAAGTGGAGAACCAAAGACAAAGTCGAAAAAAATGTCACGGACGTGAAGCTCCCATTCCACTGATACATGTTACATGGGCAAGCCACTGCGTGTTATTTTACAGGTTTATCGCCCAATAATCAACGGCGAACTGGCAAGCGCGTGACAACAACAGCTATGTGAATGCCAGTGGCAGCCAGTGACATCAGGAGAAATGACAGGGAACAAGCGGTGTTGATTGCCTTGCTAGTCCCCGAACTGGCCCTGGGTGTTTTTCTTAAGCATACCGATTGACTTTTGTAACACGTACCAGACAGAACATGCATCCCATTTGTCAGCGTGTACACATGGATGATGGAGCTGTCAAGTCCTCGGAATTTTAATGGTTCTAGTTGTGTGTATCGGTGCGTCATAAACAGAAGCTGGAGAGGGACTAAGCGTCAGCGTGATTCACATGGAAATCCAGTTTATTGGTAGGATGCATTATCTAGCTGTCGGTTGCTTTAGGGCTGTTTGGCCTGGCTCGAAACACTTCTACTACGCTATATGGAGGAGATGGAGCTGCTCAGAGTTGCACCAAACAGGATCTTAGTTAGTTGTGCAATCAGCGGCAAACGAAATAGAAGGAGCATATTGCTACTTCACAGATTGTCTAATAAGGCCAGTCTCAATGGAGGTTTTATGAGTGTTTTCATACACATTAAATGCAGTGCCACAAATAGAGTTTCACCATGCAACTATGCAATTAAACCATGCAATTAGAGAGAGGTTGTGGGATCCTTGAGTCTATGAAACTGTGCATTGAGGGAGACGTCTATTTCATGCCAAAGTTTCACATCTTGGAAACCGGGAGGTGAAACTCTCCATTGAGATCGACCTAAGAGCATCTCGCTGAGAGTGAGCTGTTTCATCTTAAAATTGACGAAGTTGCCATAAGTGTCTTGTTGTCAATAAATATGTCGTCAAACGTTGAAAACGCAATATATGTGAATCAATAAAAAAATATGACTATTGGCATCTAGTCACAAACTTGAATCCGGATGTACAAGATCCACACACACACACACACACACACACACACACACACACAAAAAGAGCTGAGCTACGACCAATTCACCCATGGCACATTTGCACTATATTTCTTTTTCTTAAATTAAACTATTTTAAATTCAATTAAGGTTGTAGAGAAGATAGTTCACATTGATTATGACTTAAAATAATGCATCATGAAACCATAATTCATATTCATATGTGAGTCTAGTTACATTTTTTAGATGAATGATATTTTTCAATCTGGCATGTATACCCACAAGTGGATATATATAGCCAAAACGTACAAGAGTTCTTAGACTCCTTAGATGAGGGAATACAAGAGAAAAGCTAAAAAACAAAGCAATTTCAAACTTCTTCTTTGCTTCCGCTCAAATCTTGCATCAAACTTGTGCAGCTTAATTCTTTCACATCACGTGTCTTCTTAGAAACTTGATGCTCGAAAGTCCAAAAGCGATTGTGCCTAATCCAAAAAAAAAAACATCATCCCGTGACGAAGCCTAGCGGTCGAAGGAGATGAAGTCGATCCGAGAGAATCAAGTTGTTGCCCGTTGTCACCATTGGGTGCCACCACGCAAGCGTGTCCCGCGGTCGCCGGTGCTAGATCCGTAGCCCATCCCGACACCATAGGTGTACTCCGCGGTTGTCGCCCCACCCGCCAAACCACCGGGCGAAAGACACGGGGGCACCGGATCTCGCCACTAGGACACCAGACCGGTGCCGCCATCATTGAGATCCCCGCCGCCGCCCCGCAACGTGGCCCGAGAACCGAAGAAGCCGGATCTAGACACCTCCACAGCACCAGGGCGAGATCCATGCTGGCAAGTCTCAGATCTACGCGCTAGGACAGCGGAGCAAGCCTCATACTTGATGGCTGAGATGACGACGTAGCCACAGCCCTGCAGCAGCCACACGCGCAGAGAGAAAGCAGCCCGCCACCGCCCTCCTCGTGACCACTGGCCTCCGGTGGTCTGCTCCGGCGGCGACGAGGAGATGGGGGTGGGGAGCTCCGCCTGGGAGCCAGGCAACGCGGGGGTTTGAGTTAATGGTACAATGTGGTCTCTGGTGAGTCTAGTTACATAGATATTGATGCTCTTTTATACAAACTTAGTCAAATTTATGATAATTTAGTATTGAATGAAACTGTAGTATCATTCTTGGTAGATGGAAGGAGGTTAACACTTTAGTATCTCACACTAGTCACTTCCCGTTCCTAGTACTACTGTAGCAAAGAGAGGCACAAAGAAGTAGAGAACAAATAAGGAAACCAACAGATGACAACTAGAGCTTACACTACTCTTGAAACGATTTTCCGTGGCGGGCATTGAAATCGCCACGAGCTAGGGTCACGGGTTAATACCGTGACCCTAGCTGCGTGGCGGTTTCAATGCCCGCCACGGAAAATCGATAACTATGGCGGTTATTTAACAATGCCCGCCACGGTTAATAGGGATTAACCGCGGGCGGTCTTCTTACAATGCCCGCCATGGTAAATAAAATAAAAAAAAAAAAAAACAAAAAGCCCAAACCTAACCCTAATGGGCCGAGATTCGGGCCGATGGGATCCACGGCCGCCGCTAGGGTTTTCGCCGCCGCCGCCGTCGTAGCCGGGCCCGGCCGGATCCGCCGTGGGGGCTCGGTCCCGCCGCCGGGCCGCTGCATGGCGCCAGCGCCGTGGTGGCCGAGATCCGCCGGTTGCCGCGCCCGGGGTGGAGATCCGCCGCCGGGCTGGTGCCACGCGGGGTCGCCGAGATCCGCCGCCGCCGCTGGGACGACGCAGCGCCGCGCCGCCGACGACGCGCGCCGCCGCCCGGACGCGCGCCGGGGTGGTCGAGATCCGCGTCGCTTGGGGACGCGCCGGCCGACGCTTTTGGGGACGCCGCCGCCATGGAGCTCAAGGTGGACGGCGCCGCCATGGAGCTCGCGCCGCCACGTGCTCGCCGCCCGGATTCATGCTCGAAGCCGCCGAATCTGCGTGCTTCGCCGCCCGGATTCGTGCTCGCGCCGCCGGATCCGTGCTCGGGTCGCCCCGCCCGGTGTCGGGTTCGTGAGGGGAGAGGGAGGGATGGAGAGGGAGGGTGTCCGCTCGGGGAGAGAAAAGTGAGGAGAGAAGTGAAGTGTTGGTATATATATTTTCGGCCCACGATTGGCGGGCGGGACATTAAAAACCGCCACGGTTAATAACCGTGGCGGTTTTTTAACAATGCCCGCCTCGATTAATAGGGATTAACCGCGGGCGGTTTTTCCCGGCCGGGGGGTGCCGGGGCACCTATTATCCGTGGCGGTTTCTCAAATGCCCGCCACGGAAAATAAAATCCGAACACCATACAAAATCAATCCTGTAGTAGTGTTAGCTGCAAGCATAGTCTGCGATCGTCCACATATACCGCACATGTATGATTACCTGAAACGGGTCGCAGCAAAAGGATGCCCAGAATCGTAATGCTACACGCCTGATGCGTAATAATACATTGTACACGCGGCCAATATGAAGACCAATCCGTCGTCGCATTATATAGCTTCTTCTGCCCCATGTCTAGCTGTAATGCACCTGGCTGGCGGGACCAAACCAAACTGCTCTTCGCTTCCGTGTAATGTCTAGAGAAAGATTGGCGCGTTGAAGCACACATTTATGTTGTTTTTAGTCCACGGTCCACGGAAATGCCTATTTTTGCCCCTTGAACCGTACATAAGCGTGCATGTCACTTGTCACGTACGGTCAAACAAGAATATAATTTTGTATCAGGTCAGGTGACGACCCAGCTAGCAGTTTCAATTCGTCAGAAGAAAACTTCAAAACGAGCGTTGCTAATGTAGAAACTTGACCTTTTTTTTTTTTTTTTTTTTTGCGATGATCGATATGGAAACTTGACTTGGCTGCATGTCAACGGACAAACGTATGTGCTGCTGTCTGATCGAAATATAATTAGTACGATGACGTGCATCATGGTGAAGATTTAAAATACTCCCAGTTCACACAGGTTTCTTGGACTATATTTGTAGCGCGGACGATGGAGGTAACCGGAACTGGGTCACGGCACCTTGATCCTGATAGATATGCCGAGCGAGATGGAGAGCCAGCAGCCAAAGGAGATCTGCGGCAGGGGCTGTATGTGCGCGTACGTGTACGTACGCGGACGTGTCGTAGAGCCGGCGCGGGGCCGGCGTTGTCGGTGGCGACGGAGAGGGACGTACGGCGGAATCGATCGGCATCGGCAACTTGCAGATGGAGCACCTCCGACCGATGGATTCACATCGCACCCATGCAACAACGAGCGAATGAAACAAATAAACAGCGGACGCAAACAGAAACAGCTTTGCGGTGTTGCTGTGCTGGTCAGCGTTGGAACGAAACGGGCAAGTGCGTGTGCGCGCACGTCGTCGCTCGTCACTTTTTGTCCTGAGACGAACGAGATGAGATGCGTCGCGCCGCGGTGGCCAATGAAGCCAAAGGGCAAAGGCCTCTCCAGTCCAGGGCACCGGCGAATGGATGAACAGGAGCTAGACGGCCGGCCTCGCGCGGACGGCTGCGGAGAGTGGCCGTAATATATCCCGTTGCGCGCGCGCCTTTCGGCCGGCAGAAATGTGCATTTCCAACGGTGTTTTTCGAATAATAAGCGATGCGGACCGACGGGCGCGTCGCTGTCGCCGTCGCCGTCGCCGTCGCTCCTAGCTCAGCTGCAGCGGTCATTGCCGCCTTACTTGTCCTTGCCACCACACAACAGACGACCCTTGCGAGTTTTTGGTGCCTTGCCTTTGTTTCTCTCCTCTCTGGGGCTGTCTCAGCTCGGTGGGCATAAAGTGTAGCGTAGGTGCGAGGCTCATTCATAGGTACTCCCTCCGTCCCGTAGAGTTCGTCGTTTTTTGACTTTCAACTTGTGTTTGACCATCCGTTTTATTCAAAATATTTATGTAAATCATAAAATAAATTAATTAATATTTAAGTATCTTTATTAATAAAATAAGTCGTAACAAAAATAAATTATATTTGTGCAAAAAATTTGAATAAAGATTTAAACATCGAATAAGATGGCACGGAATCCGGAGTGACAAAATCGGTGGGACGGAGGGAGTACCTGCATCGTCTATAGGCTGCTGCTAAACAACAAATTTCTTTTTAATAATAAGATCGATAAACTAGGATTAGTGTGTGCAAGCTAATGCCGTCGGTCGAGCGGGGGCGAACCTAGTACAAGTTTAGCATATCATGTAGATGTTGGCACGCACAATATGGACGAGAAAATGTTATCTCACACATATATGTATTTGGATTCAGAGTGTGGCCGTCCATTTTAGTTTACACTGATTGATTGGTTGAGTTTTTTCGTCCGTCGTCTGCCGTCCACACCATCTCTACCGATCGCACGGCACATTTAAATGCACAACTTTGCCTTGTACTAATTATTTAGGACTGACTGCACACGTAGCCTACTGACTCCTATGTTCATGATGTCCTTTTTTTTTAATTTCAAAAGAAGTCCTAAAAAATCTTGATAAATTCAGATCAAGATTCTTCCGCAAGGGTCTGAGAAAAACATAAATATAGACTCGCTAAGTGGGACATCCTATGTCGCCCTAAGGATCAAGGTGGTCTTAGAATTATAGATTTATACCTACATAACAAATGTCTACTGGCCAAATGGATTGTCAATCTTATAAACACTGATGGTACATGGCAATCCTTGTTAAGGAATAAATACTTGAATTCTAAGACGCTAACCCAAGTGTTAGCCAAATCAACGGACTCTCATTTTTGGAGAGGCCTCATGCATATTAAAGATGAGGTGTTTGCTAAAGGTTGTTTCCTGATTAAAGATGGAACCAATGCTAGGTTCTGGGAGGATACTTGGGTAGGTGATAAGCCCCTCAAACTTAGATACCCAAGCTTATACAATATATCCTCAAGCCCCTCAAACTTAGATACCCAAACTTAGATACTCAAACTTAGATACCCAAGCTACGGTTTCGAAAGTTATATCCTCTAATCCTTCTAATATTTCATTTAGGAGATTTTAGTAGATAATAACCTTGCTGAGTGGCTTAACCTAGTAGCTCAGGTTTCTAATGTGGTTCTGGTGGATGGCAATGACTATTTTAAATGGTTTTTATCCAGATCTGGAGTTTTCTCAGTCCGGTCTATGTATCTTGACTTGGCCTCTAGCTATAGATACATATCCATCTAGAGGCCAAGTCCAGCTCAGCGCTTATCCCCGGGGTCTGCGCTAGTGGCGTGAAATTAACCAGCGGAGGGGATACTTCCGACGCCGGAGGAGTGGTACGTGTTGGACGCGGCGGCGTTGGTGGCCACCGTGCTGCCCCACGGCAACAAGCCAACACAGCCAGGTCGATCCCGTCGCGTCCCGCATAATTGTTGCCCATCAGCTGATGCTGATCAGACAGCTTTGCTTGAGGTTTTATTAATCTGCAGCTTTTGTTAATTACGTATGTCATGAGTCATGTAATCATCATCCAGCCCTGGAATGCTTTAATTTCTCTGTAAGAATAAGAATCCACGAAACAAATAGCGCGCTATAGCGCGCCATTTGAAACACCGCGACGCTATTGTCAATTTCCACGCTATTGGCGCTATTGGCGCTATAAGACGATATTGCGCCGCTAAAAGCGCTATTTCCACGCTATTGGCGCTTATATCGCGCTATTTTTCACGCTATTGGGCTATAGTGGTAAAGAGGGCTGGTGCTTCTTAGCATAGTTGCCGCTATTGCGCCGCTATTGCGGCGCTTATACGACGCATGCAATAGCGGCGAATAAGCGTCCAGAAAAGTCCGACGCTATTTTCCATAGCCCGCGATCAAAAACATGGATAAGAATTGATGGCCGTGAAATGATGAATTTGCAAGCCCAGTCGACACTAATTTGCGCATGAATCCATACAGTTGGTTGCGTCAGATTCGATTTAACGAGAAAAAGGTGCCAAACTAACCAACCGATTTCTGAGCTGAACAACGTGCAAAGTGCAGAGGATAATTAATTTAACCTAAGATTGTGAGGAGGCCAGCTGCTAACCGCGGCTGCTAATTACGACCGGCGCGGCGCGGGGGAGAGCCAAGGCTCGGCCTATATAAACCCACCAGCCCCAGCCTCCTCTCCTCCCCCTCCGCCTCCTGCTCTCTCTCGCCTCTGGTGCCCCGGCCCTGGAAGGGTGCGAGCGGAGCGGCCCAACTCGAGGCCAAACGAAGCAAGCAGAAGCAGACCAATAGGCCATCGTTGCCGTGACGTCCGACTTTGGACTCGATCGAGCTTAATCCGTAGTTCCGCGGCGTCCGTGACTCGCTGCCGGAGTGCGAGCGGCCGCCTGCTTGCATCTGTTCCCCACTTCACGCAGTTGCTAACCTCCGTTGTCTTCGGATATAGAGGTACAAAACTGCTCTCGTCCCCAGTCTGATTGCAGTCCGCGAGCCTCAAGCTGATTGCTAGGTACGCTCGCGTTCTGCAAATGTGGGTCGGTTCAGAGTTCTGATGAACTCTTCCGCGCCGAGGATGGGGAGAAGGACGGGATTTCTTGTTAGAATTGGAAACGATGATTTAGTTTCTTCAAGGTTCTAGAAAGAATGATGATAAAATTTTGATAGGGGCTGTAAATAATGACATGACCGAACTGGAATTTTGGGATGGAATGAAATTCTTGGGAGAAGTGTTCAGGCTGCCTGCTAATCTCTATTCCTCGTCTGACTCTGCAGCTCGCTCTTCACCACAGTCCCCAGACATGGAGTTCGAAGACCGCTGCCACAAGGTCCAGGAGCCCAAGTTCGACTGCCTGCTTTTCGGTAAGCCGCTGCTCTGCTTCCTGCAAAAATGTCGTCGCCTGTTGCTGTCTTATTTTTGTTTCCTTGTGTTGTTGCCTTGTTTTCCTCTGCACCTTCACCGAATGCAAGGGTTTTCTGACCTGTTTGTTCTTGCCTGCAGACCTCGATGATACTCTGTACCCTGTGAGCGCCGGGATCGCTGGCCATGTCAAGAAGAACATTGAAGGTGAGGTTCCTCTTCTGCTGATGCTCCTTGTTTTTCAGTAGTGTCTGAACTTTCAGTGAACTGAATGCCTGAACCTTTCGCTTTTTGCCACCATTCATTTCAGATTACATGGTTGAGAAGCTGGGTATTGATGAGAGCAAGATCGAGAACCTGGGCAATCTGTTGTACAAGAACTATGGCACCACCATGGCTGGCCTCAGGGTACGTTTATGGCAGCTCCCTTGAATTGTTCGGTTCCTCTTTTCCATCACTGAGTCAGTGAACTGAAAAGGCCCAATCTTTTCGCCCCATTCCTATGGATTCCCCAGGCGATCGGCTACAACTTTGATTATGATGAGTACCACGCCTTCGTCCATGGAAGGCTGCCGTACGACAACATCAAGCCTGACCCTGTTCTAAAGCACATTCTCAAGAACCTGCGCATCCGCAAACTCGTAAGTGTCCTTCTCAGACGACACAAATTTCTCCTCTCTCGGACAAGAATCGAGTTGCTGAATTGTTTGTTATACCTGTGGTTTGTGTGGTGTTTCATTTCAGATATTCACCAACGGCGATATGGTCCACGCCGTGAGAGCCCTCAAGAGGCTTGGCCTGGAGGATTACTTCGAGGGGATCATCTGCTTCGAGACCCTGAACCCGCCGTGCCCGCCTCAGGGTGACGAGGAGCCCGAGATCTTCGACATCGCCGGCCACTTCGCCTGCTCCGGCACCGCCGACGAGCTGCCCAAGACCCCCGTCCTGTGCAAGCCCAACGTCGACGCCATGGAGGAGGCGCTCAGGATCGCCAACGTCATTCCACGCAAGGCGGTAAGTTTCCATTCCTGTCCTGACGATGATTGCATTCACAGCTGAAGAACCTTATTGTGCTTGATTGACCATGTCCCTGACGAAAGCTTATAACCTGATTGATTTGCTGCAGATTTTCTTCGACGACAGCGTGCGCAACATCCAGGCCGGGAAGGAGATCGGCCTCCACACAGTGCTGGTGGGCAAATCGCAGCGGGTGAAAGGCGCGGACCACGCGCTGGAGAGCATCCACAACATCAGGGAGGCGCTGCCGGAGCTGTGGGAGGAGGCCGACAAGGCCAAGGAGGACGTGCTCTACGCCGAACGCATCGCGATGGAGACCTCGGTCACCGCGTAAAGCTCCCGACACCTCCGGCCGTGCACCGTCAGCCGAACTTTCAAGACATCCAGGGACCGCGGCGATCACATGTCACTCCCCGAGCCAGGGCCGGTGATCTCACGTTGGAACTGACTAAATCCACCAATGACCGGGCCGAGAATTTCCGACAACAGGAGGGGTGCAGCATGTAAAGGGGGGAGAGGGGAACAGCAGATGAGATCATGTTTGGGATGGTCCCAATATATATATAGTTATATGTATCAGCCAAATCTTTGCTTGTAAATTACCAGTATTAGAAGTAATAAGAAAATGGAGTTTACTTGTACGTTTCCATCTTGCGCGCTGTCATGAGTGTTCAGACTTCTTCATATTTCAAATCATCAGTGTTCAGACTCTACACCTACTACTATGCTACTTGCATGCGTGCTGTATCTTTCATGAAAGATAGTTGACAATGCCATCAATTATGATGCACCCGTCTGGCCACTGGCGCGCATTCGGCGACCCGTGCGTGGTCCTGGGCAGCTAACGCGACGCTGGTTATAGTAGAGGAAAAGCCAGGCTCGAAGCTGCACAGAAAGAAGCAACGCCCGTCCGGGATGGTAGCTAGCTAGGGCCGGCCAACAGCATCGCAGTGGCGGATTAGGATTTCAATCATGGGGGTACGGACGAAAAAATAAAGTTCACCAACATGGAAATGACATAATTATATCATTAAACGATGATAAAATAGTTCATATATAGATGGAACAAGTTACAAGTTTCCAACTTTCCATAATTCTAATACAAGTTTCCAACTAAAGCTTCACACGCCGGTCCGCCATGGCTTGGAAGCGTTTAATGATATCTTCATTGCTTACACGTCGAAAAAATTCTCGTTCAATAAATGTGACCAAACAATCATTTAAATACTGATCGCCCATCTTATTCGAAGCTTGGTCTTCACATAGTTCATTGCTGAAAATATTCTCTCAACACTTGCAGTAGCTACAGGAAGAATGAGGACCATTTTTGAGCAATAAATAAACAAGTTTAAAGTGATCATGCTTCTTTGTCTGAACTAGTTTGATAGAGAGCTCATTAAGATTCTTCACTTGTTGAAACCTTGTGTCGTTACGCATGTCAACAATAAACATATTAAGCAAGGTATATTATCGAACCTGCTATTGAGCTCTTGGAGTTGCATATCAATGACACTTAGAAACATTTCAACATGGAACCGATGAAGATTCTTTACTTTCACAAAGTAACGTTTTGGTCTCCCCACAGGCACATAAAAACCATCCATATCGGGAACCTCAATTCGATGTTTATCACAAAAGGTTGTGACATCTTTAAGAAAGGTTTCCCAGGTTTAGGGTTTAGGGTTTTGAGATCTTCCCAAGAACTTTCCGGAGTGTGGGATACATAGCAATAATACGAGAAATAGTCTTGTAGTGAGTTCCCCATCGAGTATCTCCTGGCCTACCAAGACCCATCTCTTGATTTAAACCTTGTCCTGTTTCAATTTCACCCTGTTCTAGAGCTTCCAAAACCTGTTGTGCCTGTGCTTCTCTAAGCATGTGATGCTTTCTACAAGAAATCCCAACAACATTCAAAATAGTTGTGACGCTATCAAAAAAAGCAACACAGTCATCATTTTGTTTGGCAACAGCAACAAGAGTCAACTGGAGTTGGTGCGCGAAGCAATGAATATAGTATGCTGAAGGAGATTCATCCATATTTTTTGTTTTCAGCCCATTGATTTCCCCCTTCATGTTACTAGCTCCATCATATCCTTGACCACGGCATTTAGATAATGTCAATTTGTGCTCCATAAGAAGAGACACTATTGCATCTTTTAGTGTCGAAGAAGTAGTATCCTCAACATGAACAATGCCAAGGAATCTTTCTGTAACCCTCTTTTTTTTTTGTCAACGTACCTTATGCAAAAGAGCTAACTGTTCCTTTTGGTAAACATCACTAGATTCATCAGCTAGTATAGAAAAATAGTCATCTCCAAGATCTTCAATGATAAGTTTGCTAGTTTCTTTGGCACAACAATTAATGATATCTGTTTGTATGTAATGGGCAGTCATGTGACAATTATGGGGAGCATTTTGTAAAGTAACCTTTCTAACATCTTCAGACATTTCACCTGACCATTTTAGGAGTTCCTTAAAATTTCCCATATTGCTAGATGTCTCACTTTCATCATGTCCCCGAAAAAAGACAGCCCTTGAAGCAAAAGAAACCTCACACAACCAATTGAGTAGGTTAAGCGAGCCTTGTAATTAATTTTGTCTTCTGTGGTGTGCTTAACATAAGTACTGGCTATTGATGTTTTTGGCCGAATGAAATTATTAAATTTCTCAAGAGCTTCATTGTGGGTGCTTGTAATATCTCCAACATGCGTGTCAAGTTTTTCAGGCTGGTTCCATTTTCTAAACCCTCTATTCACAAAAGCATCACCACCAACATAACTAGTTGTATCCGCAAACAAATAACAAACAAAGCAGAAGGCAGCATCCTTTTCCACACTGTACTCAAGCCAATCATGCTTGTCAAACCATCTAATAGGAAAGCGGCGCTTACCACCAATTTGTCGTTGTGGAAAATTATATGTCCTTGGCTGGCATGGCCCTTTTGCAATATATCCTCTTCTCACTGCATCTTGCTCATTTGCAGAATATTGGACGATGGGAATCCTCTTTCCAGGATCATGCGGAAGACGATCAACATCATAAATTCCCTCTTCAGTCTCTTGTGGCTCATGTATTTCTTCTTGATTTTCATGTCTTGCCTCTTGATCTTCCATCTCCTGTATCTCATGTATTTCTTCCTCACAAGGAATTTCAGGTCCTGCTTCTTGCTGATCATGAACGATGAGTTGATTTGGAGTGGAAGAAGACACCTTTTGTGCTTTCTGTTTTTGAATGTGAGCATTCCATAGAGATGCAAGATTCTTATTCCTCTTCATGCTGCAAAAATCGGTCAAATTAGAAGAGGATTCCACAAACTAGAACTATTGAATCACTTACTGAATGACTAATCTAATGATGACAGATCAGAATAGAACAATACTGATTACTGAACTTTACCTTCAGATCGTCGACGGCAGTGGGCACAGCAGCGTGCCAGCGTGCGTAGCGTTGGACGGCCGGACGACGGTGGCGAGGCTTCTCACGTCGCGGGCGTCGATGGGAGGCCACGAGCTGTGCCGCGTCGGCGTGTCGTTTCGTCTTTGCAGCGGCAGGTTGAGGAGCGACCTGTGCGGCGCGTCGTTTCGGCTTCGGCACTCGCCGCTCGGCAGATCGGCAAATACTCGTACACAATACGTGTTGTACATTTGGACCTGGGCTGTTCTTGGGCATCTAGACATGAGTATTAGCTGTTGTATGGGCTGTACATCCGCCACCAGACATTTGACAATTTATTTCAACCAATTACGGAGTCTATAACTATATATACTTGATTTTTTTTTCAGAATTTTTGGAGGGACAGCTGTACCCCCATGCCCCAACTGTAGATCCGCCAATGCAGCATCGCGTCAATATATATGATCCATCGCAAGCCAGCTTGGAGCTGGGAGTCGGGAACACCAACTCAACACACACTACACCTTCTCAGTCACCAATCATCACGAACGGCAGGCAATTTTTCCATCCTTTCCAGCTGCAGCTTTCAGGCATTCATTCAGCTCACCACACGTGGAGGGCACATTTCTAGTTTTGACATGCAGCTTTCAGCTCATCCGTCGTTCGCTGCACTGCAGCACACTCATCCTGCGCCTGTATGTAGAATAGAAGTGGCTTGAGCACTGCTTCACTGCGCGCCAGCTCTGATGAGCAAGGTAACCATCAGGGTCTAGTGCGTGCTTTTGGCAAGGCGACCATTGTTCTTTCGGGCTTGGGCAACCGGCACGCAACTGCGAACAGTGTGTGTGGGTGTGCCTTGACGACCCATGATCAGTACAAGACTAGTCATCTTGCGACGGTTTCGATCGACATATACCTGCTCTGATCTCCCTGGGGACGGCGAGCGAGACGAGACGAGGGTTATGTGGTGACTACTGCAGTGAGAAGCAAGGACGCGATCGCCGCTGTAGTCCAAGTAGTAATAATAATGGATGGATGCCCAAAGTAATAAACTTGATTAGGGCTGCGGTAGTTGAACCGTCCCAGATAGGCCTCCGAGCGGATCTCCCAATCCTTTGAAAATTTGACTGCCGCCGATAGAAAAACAAGGCCCCGGCTGCTGCCATCGCCGCGCCATTCGCCAGCATAAACAATGGCCCAGAGCGCGCTACGCTGCGGACGACTGACTTGCAGCGACGCGCGCGAGTCGTGACGTCGCGTTGCGTGCCCTCGACGAGGTCAAATTATTGCTGCGGTGCACAGCAGGCACACGGCAGACAGTGAAATGTGGCATCGCGTGTCTGATGTGCACACACACGCGGCGAAATTAGACCGCGGGTCATTAGTCGTCAGTCCCATGTTATTAGCACACTAATTGTTACAACAGCGTGTGTTACGGCATTTTGTTTTTGGGAGATGCTATATTTCAGTCGCCTGGGAAAAAAAAAAAAAAGGTGAGATTTCAGGCGATCGCTACAGGCCATTAGATCTCAATCCAACACTCGGGATCTGTCCAAATTGTTTCGTAGGCTTGCAACCTTACCGGGCTCGCGAATCAAGATGTTTTGGGATAACAGATCTATCAGGCCCGCCAAACCTTACCGGCCGTATGATCCAACACCCGGTAACTGAAGTTTGTGCTTATTTGGTATAAAAAAAAAGTTTGTGCTTATTTGAATCAAAATTGAACTGTTGGCCCAATAAATATACTTATAAGCTTATTGGAAAAATTACAACTCTACTAGCCAACTAGCACACACACATGAATCCAGGTTCCAAAAAATTGTGTTTCTTTGTAAACTAGCACATGAATTTTGAGGAAATTTAGCAACAGGTACAGGCTCTCCTTGTCCTGGAACAACTTGAAGATACATGTCACTTAATGAATTGCACTCCATTTCCAATGTACTTCGACATGGAAGGACGAACGAGACATTGAAGGGCTCAAAATCAAGCTCAAGTACAAAGTTGTTGTAAGAACTGTACAAGGAAAAGGAGTACATATACAAGTTTCTATAACTAGAATCTAGATATTAGCCTATAAAACTACAAATAATGCTTAAAAAAATGCAATGGGCCGGTGAACGCATAGACAGATTCTGCTGATCGGGTCATTGTGAACACTAGTGGGCCTAGCCGCCTAGGAGGCGCGGAGGACAGGAGCAGGCACATTGTAGCGGGGTGCGCAGAGGCGAACGCGGCGCGGCTTATGCCATGGATGAGGAAGACGGTTGCTGGATAAGGCGTCGGCTGTGCCTAGCCAATCCAGTGGTTCTCTGGCTGGGCCTTCTTTAGTCGTGTGTTCTCGATTTGGGCCCATTTAACATACAGAAAGCCAAGGCCCATGAAGCCCGGGCCAAGATTGCTCAATGGATCATTAAACTTTCCTTAAACCAAATAAGCCTAACATAATAATGCGGCCTTGCTAGTAACGAAGTTCAGATCGCGATTAACATTGGATATTGAGGTGAGGAGTTAGTACCACACCGCGGGGTGACAGGCATAGAGCAGCTGAGGCGTGTACAAAAGAAGGCACATGGCTATAATGTAACTCATACCTTTCTCGGCCTTTTGGCTAAGATCAAGTGTAGTATCTGTTCTTATCGGTTTAATATCCGATATGTGGGACACGTCTTTCAATGATATTAAATTTATTTTTGTGGGGGAGAATTAATATGGTAGCTACAATCAAGGTGAATGTGTCGCCCTAGCGTTGCACTATTGCTTGGGCTTGGCGCACCCCAAACAAATCAAAATTAAAAATGTTGAAAGTTGAACTAATTAGCACATGAAGAAACAAATATTCAGTTGTTTAGAGTAATTCTTAGGCGCATACAAAAGGAAGGGAAGACCTGTGTCAGTAATAATATCAACACACTTTATATTGAAATTTATTTTTTTTTTTAGGGAGGTTCACTTTATATTTAAATATATTTTTTTCTGAGAGAGTGTCACCTAGCCGTTGCACTCACCCCGAACCAAATTAAAACTTGAAGTTTCTTGAAGTATGGATTTGTTATATTGGACATGATTTTGGCTGTAGATCTTAGTTTTCCTATCATGCATGAGTTGTGTACTTTGCAGTCCTAGTTACTAAACCGTACTCGGCATAGTTTTAGAAATGTTACAATGTCGCCCAGCCTTTGCACTACTGGCAACTTGCCACACCCCAACCAAATCAAGTTTGAAAGTTTCATATCATGAATGAGATTTGGATTTAGATTGTAGATCGGATGTTTAGTGCATCTAATGTTATAGTACTTTGCATTACTTACTAACTACTAATATTATTATATATTTACATATAGTTATTCATGTCTCTAAATAAGTGTCATCGTTGGTGTATGCGTGCCACAAGTTTGAATCAGATTATAGAAAATACGTGCAATATTTGTGTCTCCAAATAATTTTAAATTTCTTTCCAAAGTGATACTAATTATATATAATAGGTATTGATAATTTTTAATATAAATTAATTAAAGTTATTTTCAAAAAAACCCAAACGACAGTTATTTAGGAACACAATGAATATTTACATGGGCTGACGCTAGCCATATCAGATATCACCACCACCTGGGGCTTCAATTCAATCACCGCAGCCCTGAAATTCTCTTCGCCTGGCCACGAACGAGTCCACAGCTTGGATGATGGAGCACCTCCCTCCTTCCCCTGAATCTCCTCCTGCGTGGCCGAGTCCACCAGCAAGCAACCATGCCCGCCCTTCAGCCTACCTTCAGGTTTCAACCGCTGCCATAATCCCCATCTTTTTTTTTTTTTTCGATCGGGCCATTCACCCGTATTTCATTAAGAGGAAGGAAACCAAATCCAAATACAAAGACTAAAAACTGTGATGCCGAGTGGACATCACCGTCGAGCCTTCAAAGAATGAAAACCGAAGAAAGTCCTAAACTCTTTGGATCCAACTTTAACGATTACATAATAACCAATTTGCGACCTAGGACCTCTCGCACTCAGGCGTCATCCGCCGGCTCAGAAGCTCTCCGCTTCTTCCCGCGGAAAAAGAACACCTCCATCGTCTCCCTGTTGATGTCAGCGTCTGGGCCAGTCAAGGCAGCCTGAAGTTCGTCGAAGGAGACCTCGTCCGGCGCTCCGCCTCGGCGTGGATCCCCATCTTCTTCAACATCACCTTTCTCGCCCTGAGCCTCGGCCTCGCCTCCCCTGTGAGCACTCTTCGCCGCAAGCCGCGCACCGCGCTTGGGAATGAGTTCACGCGCCATGGACGCATCATCGATCGGGCCATAATCCCCATCCATCATTCGGTCGGCACGAGGGAGGTGCAGTGCAGTAGTGGTAGCAGCACCAACCGTTAGATAAGGCAGAAGACACGCGCCATGGACGCATCATTGAGACCTCAAATTTTACACTCCATGGCACCGACCACCACTTATCTTGGTTCCAGTAATAATCCACCCAACCACCCAGTCAAAAAAGCAGGACACAATGTCATTCTCTCTGTCAATAAAAAGTTGCCGTTCGTGCTGCTTTCCTCATCAGTCGTTATATCCAGATGAGGCAATATGTCCTCTGAATCGCCCCGGATTAAGAGGCCTCTGACTGACTGTGCTTATATAACAAATAAGCTAACTGATCCACGACTTAATAATGTGCGGTTACACCTGCTCACTCACCTGATTTGCAGGATCGAGCGGAGCAGCCCGAGATGCTTTCATTTGCGCTACGTTTGGTAACCTGCTGTCTGCTGCTGCTGACGGAGCGCCCATGATGAGCGGCGCTTTGTGCCTTGCCTTGCGTGACCGGAATGTGTCAACCGATGCACGCACGGGGACAAGAAACAGGAAGCAAACAAACGCCCGGGGCCGGCTCCAGCACAGTGTTTCTTCAAAGGCATCTCATCATCTAATCCAAGCTTGGATCCCAATCCAAAATCCAAATGTAAACAAGACTTTGGTTAGGCTCATCCAGATCTCATGTCAAATCGTTTATTATAGATGGATATTTGTCTTGTTGCATTATTGATTGGGCTGGTCTTGACGCCTCCTGTCCTCTACTCTGTCCTGGAACTTGCAAGTGCTGGCGGCACAGAGCGCATGTCTCCTGGGAGAGACACTATTGACGTACCGTGGTCGCGTTTCATGTCTGGGACAGAGAAAGAAATCTTGGCTTGCAGGTGCAAACAATAGTGTCTCAACTCTCAAGACATCGTGCTGGATCGATCGATCCACTGCAAGCAAGAACACCGTTATCTCTAGGGTACTCTAGGGTACAAGCAACTCACTCTAATTCCAAAATAAAGGCCAGCTGCACAGATCGATCAGGATTAATTCAGCCAGATTTTTCAAGCACTCACCAGTCATCACTCATGAGCTGAGCTGAATTGGTACACACCAATTATTACTGTGCTGGTAATCGATCGAACCAGAACCGAACCGACGTTGACCGCGTAGCAACCACTAGCCGGATACTATAATTTGAGTCAGTTCACCAGATCGCAATGCTTGGAATTTATTATTAACGCCGTGACCACTACTTAACTGGATCCCACCAGCACCATGGAAGTGTTCGACAACAAGTACCAGTGCTCATCCCATTTCACCCACCGTGCTCTTCGATCTTTAGCGCTGCGTGCTCCCTCCCCCACTAGCTGAGCTACCGAGCTGGTCACGCACGCACGCACGCTTGTTCAGGGCCGCCGCGGCCAGCCGAGGGGCCGGTAGGGCATGAAAGCGACGACGTGGCGCGGGGCGCCGGGAATCCTCTTCATGAAGAAGAAGAGGAAGAAGAAGGCGCCCGCACCGCGCGGTGTCATGTGCGGCTGCGGCGGCACCGGGTCGGTCTCCGTCGACATCTCCGCTGTCACGACGGCGCCGATGAGGAGAGGCGCTTCGACGGTGGCGGCTCCCGCGGAGAGCCAGCGGCGTGTGCGGCGAAGACGACGACGACGGTGGGCTGCGCCGACGACGGCGCGAGCGCCGAGGGCACGCCCAGCGTGGACTCGCTGCTGCGGCAGCTGCGGGAGCTGGAACGCGGTGTCCGCGCGCTGGGCGTCCGGGAACGGGAGCGGGAGGAGGGCAGCGGCGGCGTCGGTGGCAGTGGCAGCGGCAGCAGCAGCGCGGAAGGGGCGACAACGACGGCAACGGCAAGGTCGTCGACGCCGCGGCCACGGCACACGCGGAGCGCGAGCGTTGTGGGACGGCAGCTGGACACCGACAGCGTGGCGGTGGTGACGGAGTCGGCGGACCCGCTGGGCGACTTCCGGCGGTCGATGGCGCAGATGATCGTGGAGAACGGCATCACCGGCGGCGCCGAGCTGCGGGAGCTCCTGCGACGGTTCCTGGCGCTCAACGCCGCGTGCCACCACCACCTCATCCTCCGCGCCTTCACCGACGTCTGGGAGGAGCTCTTCGGCGGCGGCACCCTCGCACGGCAGCGGCGGTCGAGCTAGTAGCAAACGTCCACGCGCGCGGCGGCGCTGACACCCACAGTCGTCTCGCTCGCTCGTCCTGCAATGCAACCGCTCTCCTCGGGAATTGTTGCTGTCGTCCGTGTCCGAACTACGGCGCGGTGGTGTACTGTACATGACATGACATGAAATGGCCTGAACGCGTGGCTTTTCTGTGCCATCACCAGAAAACCTGTGACTTTCGATGCAATTTCGTACAGATCATACGTAGCTTTCCCCGTGATCTTTGCATGGGTCGTGCTGTACTGCAACACCGCTCGCTGATTGACTACGCGTGGCGTGGTACGTCGGAGGAGAAGAGAAAGAGGAAGTCAGGAATGTCAGCAGAAGAAGAACATGGTGAGGCGAGGTCATCAGGTGGCAGGCAGAGGGCCGGGCGCGAAGGGAATGCCGTGATCTTCGCGAGTCTGCTCGTCGGTAGGACGCAAAAGCGCGACAGCAACGAGGCGACTCTACCGAACGGCCTGAACCTCTTTGGCTTTATTTGGCCGATGGCGACGACGAGCAGGAGCAGAGCATGTGATGGATACAGCGTCGGCGGGAGTAGCAGCAGCAGCCGCTAGCCGGCGCAAAAGAGACGTGCGCACGAAGCAGCAGGTCGGTCGGACTCGCTGGATTGGTGAGACATCGATTCGCGGCATATTTGCCGGCGATGTCAAGGAACGTACATTTCGTTGTTTGTCTTGTCTGACGTCGTTGCATCGCAGCTCTTAAAGTCGTCGTCGTGCTTCTGCACGACTCGCGCGTCCGATGTGTGCGAGTTCTGAAAGACGCATTTGCATATAACTCGTCTGTCGTACATTCCGGAGGTCATTTAAGAATCTTAATATCTGATGGATGCGTCCAAAAAGCTCGCAGATGGATCTCGTGATTGAAACTTCGAAACGGCTATATATACGGATGGTAGTTACAGATTCATACCACTGACTGTATCCGTTGAGGTGTTGACTTTACTATTCTAGCTTTGTTAACTCTCGTCGGTCGGCCGGTGCTCCAGCACGGCTTATCAAATCTAATGTGATCCCTGCGTCTAAAAAACAACATCTTCTACGATTCAAAATTTGTCTTCGCAAAGCAAGACATTCTATCACTTTTTGGCACTATATATTGGACCTTTAGCACTCTTCATCAGTTTGTGTAGCCCTATTTAAAATAGCAGGCTATAGCCTCTGCTAAGACTCACCGCTAAGCTATTCGCATTCCCGCTATAACACCGTTATTTACAGCTACTTACCACTATTTAGCGCTATAGCGCTTGTCGGGGACCAAAATAATCGGCCCATAGGGAAAGTAAGCCCATGAAGGATGGCACGGCCCCAAAGAAGGACTGATGGGAAGACGACGCCGGAGTTGACGACCCAAGACGAGTTTTGGGCCAAAGAGATGACCAGGAGAATGAAGGCCGGTCCCAAGCCCGCAGATTCGCTAAGAAGGACTTAATATACGGGAGGCTCTCTTGGGCCCCCTTTAAAAGCCCAAGGCAGCCCATCTCCAAACACTCATTTGATAAGACCCAATTTACTAAATCACCCCTGACTAGGCGGGAGGGCCCGGGGTGAAACCTCCGAAGTAGTGAGAATAAGGACCTACGTAATCGTCATGAGTATAGAAAGAGAGCCGGAGAAGACAATCCCTTGATAGGCTTATCAAAGCCCATCCACATACGGGCCAAAGTCCGCTTTCTGCGTACTACTGACTTGACCCGAACGACCCGCTTTTACCACAACTTACCCCCGACCCCAGGGCGAGCCTCGGGGACTAAGTTCCGCCTCGCCTCGGGACACGGGGTCTCCGGAGGCAATCCCCGCCCGCCCGAGGGACCATGACCCCGGGCAAGACTCTCCGCCCGCCCGAGGATGGGGGACCCCGGCTCACCCCGGCTCTTCCCTCTCCCAGGAAATACCACCTCGGGCGCGCCTTGGGAAGCCAAAACCCAGTAATGGGGAGCAGCCACATTGAATGCACCTGCTTCACAGGCCGCGATGACAGAGCAATCGATTGCCCTGTCGATTCGCTTGACCCGTTATCTCCTCGCATCCCCCGTTGATGGGACATAAAGGGAACAATTATCACACACGTCACCAAGTGGAAACACAACTCCTTTGTTCATTTGCTTGCGGCTTCATTTCCACGACACGAGTCCAAGAACCCCGGGACGTCGACACCACGCCATGACGCAGACCAAGCCAGCTGTGGATCGTAAAGGGATCAGAGGGTCACCATTTGGCCTTCGGGAGGCCCTCCCCTCGAGCAACGGACACGAACACAGGAGACTCTAAGACACGCGTCCACGCCAGGGCACTCCCTTCGGGAACCCGAGGTCGGGCTCGGGCATGGTACACCAACAACCCCGGATAGTAGACACCTTAGCATTTTGTACACGACACGTATTGTATACATTATCTCTCCTTTACACTATAAAAGGGGAGTAATGCCACAATAGAACGGATCCCCTCCGCTAGGTTTTGACACTTAGCCATCTCATCCGGGATTGAAGTCCTTCTTCATTCCCCGTAACACCTTGTAAACGCTTTGGTTCTTGTGCACAATTGGTGCGAGTAACACTAAAGATCACAACTAGCTTTGGACGAGGGCCCCATGGCTGAACCGGGATAAACCCCTCGTCTTCCAAGCTCGCACACGCCATCGGCGGGGAGCGACAAATTTATATATTATTGCCGGTACTTGAGATACCCCGGTTCTCAAAACACCGAGCAATGACGCTATTTACCGCTATTTCATATTTCACTTGTTACTAATTTGGTATGTGGGACGATTAATTTTTTATGAAACATGTTATAATGTCATATTGGTATTTGGTAATGTTATTTAGACTTGCAAAACCTTGTAAACGTATTTATGTTCACCAAATATCACATTTTCCTTGTTTTGGCATCAATTATTGGAGTTTTTTTTTTATAGTTTTTCTTATAAAACGCTATCTGGCATAGCTCCGCTATAGCTTTATAGCCCCTAGAAAAAAAGCACCGCTATTTACCATAGCCCGCTATTTAAAACTTGGGTCTCTAGATGATTTTGCTTCATCACTAATATGTCACAAAAATCCTATGGTGTCCCTTTTCATGGGACAAAGCCACAAAGAGGGAAGTTATGTGATCCATATTCACCGTAAGATTTATCATGACATGTGGTTGATTAGACAAGGCAAGTGTGATATGGATTCGTCACAACACATGTTTGACTGCACAAGGCGAGTCAACAGTTTTGTGTTCAAGGGTTGGATGGCGTGGATCTTCACACCAGTAGAGTTGGAAGTGTCCACATCGGTCAAACGCTATGGGTCTGTCCCACTGTTGTCGTTGTGGGCCTCAACGACTATGGTAGTATCATGACACCAAGATAAATCTCAACAATGTGCATCTAGGTGTCCATGAAGAAGTTTATTCTGGTCGTGGCAACGACGAACGAAACCACATCCTCCTTGGTGAAGACATTCATGTCAACCACAACACAACAAGATCAACGTGAAGCAAGGTTCACCGGTGGTAGATGCTATGGACATGGGGGGTAGTCTAGGAGGACGATGAGGCGGGTGTTTCAGGCAATGTACCATATGGTATGATGAAGAGACAATGGTAGAAGGGAGAATGGTGGTAGGCCAGTGGCCCAACAATCAAAAAAGGCATGAGTTGGAGTTTGATTTAAACTGAGATGCATGTGGAGGAGATGATCGCTCTTGTTAATATGAACGATTGCACGTGTGCCTAACATTGTGATAGCTAAAGTGGTGCAGTCTAGGTAGACAAAACTATAATGGCAGTTAGCAGTGTATCATCACTTAACTATATCAATCATAATACTATCTTCAGTCCTAAAAAATATCATTCTAAACTTCAACTACATCAAACTTTAATAAATTTCTATAGATTTATAGAAATTACTATTATTATTTTTTTTTTGTATCAAATAGGTTCATTGTAACTATGTATTTTGTGGTTAATCTATTGTTACTTATCGCACATAAATATTATGGGCCGTTTGATTCCTTGAAATTGACTTCATGGTAATAAATTATAGTTTAGGCACATATTTAAGCTAGGCTATATAACTTTAATTAAGTTGACGAGTATAAACATATCATGGTGATTTATAGAATCTATTACCATCTCCTAGCCTATAAATTTGAGATATGCTTATATGCGAACTCGGAAAGTTACATAATCTCAAATTCCAAGCCAATTAGCTTAATCTGTTAAGTGTTAAGTAGATTTTAATTTCTCTAAAATGAAAGGATACGGGTCCTTAATTTTTCTATATTTGGTTAAACTTACACCTCAAAATGAAAAGAATGACATCTTTTAACGGATAAAGTAGATCTAGTAAGAATCCCTTTATAACACAAGAATTTCATGGAAGTCACACAAATTTGTTTTACAGAACACTTCATTAAATTTTATATAAATACATAGAAAAATACAGGTCTAGTAGCTCATAATTCTCTTCTCACGTGGTGGACCTAATTAGGCTGATCGTTTTTCCTTCAGAAGAAACCACTGCACTGTAATCTCTATCCCCTCAGCAATGGCCACCGTGACGCCCCTAACCGCCTCCCCGCTCCACAGCCGCCTCCTCCACCGCCGCCGCGGCCGCCCTCCACGCCAAGCAGCACCCACATCCCAAGCGCCGCCTAACACGCACCGCGCGGCTACACTGTGCGCCCGACGGTGGCGGCGCCGAGGTGTCGGCCCCTCCCGTTTCCCCAACCGTCGAGGAGGAAGCGCCGCAAGAGCGGCCGGAGGACTTTATGCTCCTGGCTTCCAACCGCAGCAACTTCAACGAGCTCATCATGGTCATCGACTCGCCCGCCGCGCGATACCTCCTCCTCGACCACAGCAGTACGTATGGGTGGTTATTAATCGCCTACAGCTACTTAGTTGACACTGGATTTGGTTTGCTTATCAGTTGAGCTCCGTGTTTGGTTGTGCCGTGCAGGGAATATCCACAGCATTCTACCCAAGACAACTGTTTGGACCAACTTGTACTGGGTATGCCCACTAATTAGTAATTACTTATCTAACCCGACCTGAAAATTTTAAGACTTGGGACTTGGACAACCATTCACTAAGCGCTCTGTTTGGATCCTTAGAATTTAATTCATTTTAATATTAGATACATATTAACTAAGCTAATATAGTTGTAGATGGATTATATTTGTAATATTATTGTTGGCTATATGAGAGAGATACTTGTGTGTTATAATTTGAAAAGTAGAAATATAGAATGATGATTTATTGAATCAATTTCCATATCCCACCCTATGAATTTGAGATAGAATTATATGTGAACTTTGTAAAGTGGTGGAATGTCAAAGTCCAAGCCAAATAACCTATTTTATTAAGTGGATTTCAATTCCTCCAAATGAAAGGATCCAAATGGCCCTTATAAAATATTGTACCGTTTCTTTACATTACAGGCCAATCTTTTCAAGCCCTTATAGGCATAGTAGATAGTACTTTGATACTTGATAATGTGTTAATCTTTAGCCTTTCCACATTAAGCACTTAGTAGATAGTTCTTTGATACTTGATAATGTTTATCTTTAGCCTTTCCACATTAAGTACTTGATCAGAACAATAGTAATATGTTATCAATCATATATATAAGTTACACCAGTGAGGAATTTCTTAGTTGATGTAAAAACTAGTGAGGGTTTCTCAGTGAACAGACTTATATGTTTTCGTTACTCTTTGACTTGCTTTCCTTTTTCTTTCTTGGAACCGTTGTTGAACACTGATTCTTAATTATGTATAACCTGTTTTTGCCTTTGTTTCATGCAGGATGAATTTGTGAGCCTGCCAGCTATTGTTCCACTGGGTCCTGTTGCACTTTTAGGTTTGGTAAATCACCTAATGAGGATAATTGCAACCTTTATTTCCCTGCCAGTCATAGTTCATATTTTTCCCAGCACAGCTACTGTCCATTAGGCAAAGATCCTAGCGTGCTCAGTGGAATGGGGAAGAGATGCTTTCTGTCTTCTTCTGAGGATGATTTACTGTTTTTTTTAAATTTTTAGGGCATATGATTTAATATTTATAATTCAGACTTGACATGAGTAAACTATATTCTCTAAGCTCAGTAAGCGATTCTTTGGGGAAAACTATACCTACTTATTTTCATACTCTGCTTTTCACTCCCGTGAATAGTCTGTGCCTAATGGCTATTTCATTTCCGTGTTTCTTTCAGGGTGCTGGGACTGCAGCACATCTGATGCTAAAGTTTTGGCCTTGGTTACACATTATTGGCTGGGAGATTGATCCTATGGTGACAACTCTTCTCATTGGTCACTTTTGTTCCGTTTTCTATTAATTACACTGCTTAAAGTTTTTGACAATTTACCAATTTCAACCATGTGGGCACTATTTTATCGACTTGTCAGTTGTCACAAGAACATTAGTAATCTATCCTTGGTTATGCTCAACTTATCTTGCAGCCTTATCTATTGTGCTTCACGCATATGCTTTTCATGTACCCAATTTTCATATTGGAAAAACTGATTGTGTGTCATGACAGATAATTGAATTGTCAAGGGATTATTTTGGTATGTCTGATTTAGAGAAGGCCACAGAATCTGGTGGTTCACTTTCAGTGCACATTGGTGACGCACTTTCTCCATCAGCTAAAGTTGAAGGTGGATTTGCTGGTGAATAACTAACCTCTTGTGAATGGAATACATGTTTTGCACTTGTACTGCCTTACCTTTTCATGTACATAATTTGATTTATCTGTGGTTAACTTGAAGTCTCTTCTATTCGGTCTGCAGGAATTGTTGTAGATTTGTTTTGTGATGGAATGATCATACCTCAGCTAGAAGAAGTAAATATCCTTTTCCATCTCGGTTACTTCTATTATTCTTCTGTATCCGGTGATGGTTAGCATATCGTAGCTTTGAGAACTGTTTCAATTAATGTGTAAACGAAATTAAGTTATATAATAATGGATTATGATTTATGAATCACCTATAAGAATATATATAGCTCTGTTCTGAGCTAGATGCTTGGATGATTGTTTTATGGAGCTTTGCTCATTCTACCATTGTTTTACTGTATGCTAGTTTTATTTCAATATTGATACAGGCCGAAACATGGTTGCAAATTGCAAAAAAAGCTAATGCCGGATGGTCGAATCATGATAAATTGTGGTGGAGCAGACACTGAAGAATCTCTTTCATCGCCTTGGGTTCAAAATCCTACAGTTAAAGCACTCTGTTCTGCATTTCCTGGGCAGGTATGATACCATTCATCAGCCATACACATGTTCACACTTCAATTGCTAAAGCCACTTATTTTCAACTGCTATAGTTGGTGATAAAATCATATTTAAGCAGTAATTTTTAAACTATGAATCAGTTTTCTGCTTGTTGCTTTGTGCGCTTATCACCAACTCTACACCTTTGCTAATTTTTCTTCTGCATTTAATTTTAATGCATATTATCGTGGGGTGATGCATTATTAAATTTTATGTTTAGGAAGCTTTTGTAAACATTTAAAAACAACAACATGAACTTTTTGAAGCTAAACTGTAAAGAGTAGCCACATTCTAAGCTCTTGTGGAATAAGGATTTGTAGCATTGGATGCCACCAGTTATCTGTTTATGACAAATTGAGCACTATTGTGCCAGTAGTTGGCTCTAGACTGTTTTGCTAAAATGGAATGGTGTTGAGTTGCAGCTAAACTGGAAGAGACTACCGAAGGAAGACAGTGCAAACTATGTTGCCCCTAACGGGACCTCTGCCAGACCTGGACGAGTGGTCTGCTTCGGTTCCTAGTGAGCTAAGCACGAAGGTGAAACAATGGGTGCCATGCGAGCTTGCGTGATGGAAGGGCATTTTCTTTTCTTCTAGCTGCACCTAATTTGCCTCAGCAACTTGTCCCTGACCTCTGTGGCCTTCTCCAATCTCCATGCCCCTTCATTTTTTGGTGAGTACGCTCAGCCGTCGGTGGGTGCAATGTGCCATCCACAGCTCTTCATTTCTGGGGGCTATGCATCCATCCGGCACACTGAAAGTCTTGTCGCTCTCGTCTCTTTTTACTTCAAAGGTATGTTTGTGGCATCATCTGTACCTGGGATACCAGATGTTCATGGGATACCAGTGGAATAGGTAAACATTGAGTTTTGTTACTGAACCAGTCAGCCAAGGACAAGCACTCTCCCTAGTTGTTGTCAACTGTTTTGCAGCAAGAAGATTGGAACCCATACCTCTTCCTTTTTTTTTTTTTTTCTGGGGGGCTCGATCTGCTGCGACCTGCTATCCTAGCACACATGCATGCCTTTGTGGTGCCGCAAAGTGACAAATTCATTTATGTGAACAGCTGTGCAGTAGCATTCACTGACAATGACTGTTCGTTTAGCACCCAACACTGATGGCCACTATAGATGTTGTAGTCCTCTGCTGTTGTTGCGGATTTAACTCTGAATGCATGCTCGGTGTGCTTTGGACACTATAAATAAAGAGAAATTTCATCATCATTTAAGTTTTAGTTGCAGGGTTAACATCTTTCTGATGTCATGTTGCTATCGTCCTACCTGCATATATATAATACTGTATAACTAAAAAATATGTAAGATAGTGTCACTACATCCGCCACGGTGCTTTCTGACCCAACACTCGCCATTCTTGAGCTCAAGCTCCGCCACGCCTTCATCTCGGTCTTGCTGGCCTGCATCGCCCTCCCTCTGTTTCCGCCACCGCGCTCGACGTCTTGGCGTTCGCCAATTCGCACTACTAGGTGTGTTTAGAGGCCAATACTAGGGTGTGTGGCCGCCAAATTGGGTGCGCCGGAAAAGCAGCCAAGTGACTTCTTGGTAAATATTTCCGTAAGGAATGTCACTGTCACTGGACAGTTAGGCGTAACAGCCGTGCACCGGACCGCATCACGAACACAGCCGTATTCCGGGAATGTCACTGTCACTGGACAGTTAGGCGGCAGCCGTTCACGAGGGCGAAAGAACCAACGGCGTTGCAAGTTCTCCCCTCGTGAACTGGTTTTGTGGGGCTACCGCTCTGACACCGGCAGTCCTCTCCCCTCTCCCCCCAAAGCAAAGGCAAAGCCCCGGGGACCCCCGTCCGGCGCCGGGAGTCCTGGACCAAAACCCACGCTTCCCGTTCCCGATCCGAGCGCCCCAAGCGGAAGCGGAGCCATCAAGGATGGCCCATTCGCCGGCGCCCAGCGGCGGCGGGGGCAGCAGCCGCTGGTGGTGTCGCTCAACTGCCTCGACGACCCTTCGCTGGAGCAGGAGGTGCTGGCGGGCGTGGCCGCGGTGGAGCACGTGCCGCTCTCCGCCGTCGCCTCGGGCCGCGTCGAGGCCGCCTCCGCGGTGCTGCTCCCCCTCCCTCGCTTTCCTCCCGCGCGCCGCGCAGCGCCGGCTGCGGCCCTGGCAGCTGCTGCTCTGCCTCGGCTCCGCGGACCGCGCGGCCGACGCGGCCGCCGCCGCCGACCTCGGCCTCCGCCTCGTCCACGTCGACGCGAACCGCGCCGAGGAGGTCGCCGACACCGTCATGGCGCTCATCCTCGGCCTGCTCCGCCGGACCCACCTGCTCTCGCGCCATGCCTCGTCGGCCCCTGCCGCCGTCGCCGCCGGCTGGCTCGGCTCCGTTCAGCCCATGTGCCGCGGCATGCGGCGCTGCCGCGGCCTCGTGCTCGGCATCATTGGCCGGTCCGCGGCCGCCCGCTGCCTCGCCACTCGTAGTCTCGCGTTTCGGATGAGCGTGCTCTACTTCGATCCACGATACGTGGTACCGGATCTGCAACTTCCTTCTACACGTTTATTGTTTCATCTGCGTACTAGTTCGTATTAGTACTTGCACAGTTCAACAACTATGGATCCCAACTCATGCTTGCATTGCTGGTTATGATATTTTTAATTTAATTTCTCCTTTATTTATTTATCTTATTTGCTGTAGATTATCTCGTTAGTCGTTATTGTGTAGAGTTTTACTTAAATTACTAAGTTGTTTTCTGTTCAGATCTTGGATTTTACAAATTTTGTAGAATTGAAGTTGACAGGACCCCAAGCATTTTGGAACGTGGGATTTAAATGATCTCACCCCCTCAGTTAATTGGAGGGGATTGTTATATAGGCTATGTAATTTGAGTACTACTATTACTACTAACTGTTCTTTTTCTATGCACAGCAAGGTTAAGTGAACATTAGTTAGTAACATGATAATTGAAAAATGCTTATGATAAATGGTAACCTAAGAATCATCTTGCCAGTTTTCTATGATGCAAAAAGTGGGGGTGGTGGTAAGAGAATCAAACCTAAATATAATTTTTCAAGTGCAACATTGATGTCTTACATTAATAATATGATCACCAAATTCATAATTTAATACTTCTTCTAAAGCCTCATGCTACAAGATCATTGTTATTTGAATTCTTCTCCAACACACATTTCTCTTCCTTTTGCACTCATTTTGAATAAGATGCAAGTTAAGGATACTGCTTTCGATATTCTGACTTTTTTGCACATCCGTTGAAGGCAAGTGGGAAAGCAAAGCGGCCTTCTATTGTTTTCCCTTCCGCAGCAAGGAGAATGGACACACTCAATGATTTATTAGCAGCAAGCGACCTTGTTTCACTGCATTGCGGATTAACAAATGAAACAATGCATATACTTAACGCCGACTGCCTGCAGCACATAAAACCTGGTATGCTTTTCTTCTGTAATTGTGTTACGTTGCTTCTTTTAGTCTGAAATAGTGCACATCCTCCCTTTATTTTAGTTTTATAACATCCTGTCATCGAATGTTTTGAATCCTGCAGGAGCTTTCATAGTCAATACTGGTAGTTGCCAGCTTATAGATGACTGTGCACTCAAACAGCTCTTGATTGATGGTACCATAGCTGGTTGTGCATTGGATGGTGCTGAAGGTCCACAGTGGATGGAAGCATGGGTATGCAAATTAGAAGCAGAATATTAAACAATGTTTGTAACGGTCATTTAGGATGAATAGATTTATCTGAAATAAAACTCTTCATCATTTTTATGTTATAATTAAGGTCCTCTCTGGACAAAAGGCCAGAGAAATGTTCCATTATAAGTGTCCTATATTTATGTGTTGAACTTTACTATTTACACATTGTAGTATCTGCTTATTATTTCACATAAAAATTGTCAGTTGGCATAAGTGATATTTTAATCAGGAGTTTGTTTTATGTATTGTAATTGGCTTACATGACCAACTTCTGAATTTTTCTGTTTAATCGGCTAATAGTTATGTCCTCACAGATAAGGACAAATAGTTGCAGTTCTTTTTCCACTTTCATTGTTTCATTACATTTTGTTGAACAGAGTGGTGACTAATCATTGTTGTGTACAGGTGCGGGAGATGCCAAATGTTTTAATTCTTCCACGGAGTGCAGACTACAGTGAAGAAGTGTGGATGGAAATAAGAGAGAAAGCAATCACTATGTTACAGTCTTTTTTTCTTTGATGGTGTTCTTCCAAATAGTGCAATTTCTGATGAAGATGAAGAAATAAGTGAAGCTAAAAATGAAGATGACTATCTAGACCCACAGGCAAAGGATAGCCAGTCACAGGTTTTTGATGCTGAAATAGATGAAAGCAACTTAACGCTGGAGTATGAAAAGAAAAGAGCCATATCCCACCATAAAGAGCCTCAGGCTTCTGGAAAGTCTGTAAATATTGGCTCCCGGTCTGAAGGTAGGCGTAGTCGTTCTGGAAAGAAAGGAAAAAAAGGCCTGCCCATCGCAGACCACAGCAGAAACCAGATGACTTCTCTGCTGTAGAGAGTGACAGTAACTATTCCTCCCGGAGAGATGATGACACTGCAATGAGTAGCAGGGATCAGGTTGTAAGTTCCAGTTCACGATTTGCCTCTCCTGAGGACTCAAAATACAAGCATAAATCTCTTGCTGAATCCCGATGGAAATGACATCTGAGAAGAAGTTGCCTGTACCACTCAGTAGAAAGTACCCTGATAAACTAAAAGATGGTTTTGTTGTAGCTTTGGGAGCAAGAGATAATTCCGGGTACCATGTTGCAAGACAAAGAGCAGTTGGTGGTGGTGGCTGGATTCTTGATGTTGTCTCAAATGCTACAAACAGGGACCCCGCTGCTCAGTTCCTCGTTACTTTCAAAAACAAGGTATGGTTATAGGCTTATAGCCACCGTTCCCTCTAATTTTCATGCCTGCTACGGTTTTATGCACAGGCATGCACTGACAAGACATGTACTTTTCAGGATACTATGGGGCTCCGATCCTTTGTTGCTGGTGGTAAGCTACTGCAGGTATAAGCCCACTCTGATTTTATTGTTTAAGGTTACACCTATTGATGATATGATGAAGTCAACAACATTTATGCATTCAATTAGTACAACTTGAAAGGGTCGCAAACAGCGACTAACAGAGGAAGAGGATAAATGGCTCCTAGTTTACGAAAAAACTGAGTTCAGCCTGCCCTGTGAAACTATGAGTGAAAACAGTAACTAACAGAGCACACATTACAGCAGGATGGTGCTCGGCACAACTAAGCGAACATTTTAGTAGGCTGCCACACAGGCTACACAGCAAAACTTCCAGTGATTGTTGCAGTTTACATATGTGACGAATGTCGTCTTCGGTTCATTAGCGCTCCGAGTCTGCAGCTGATAGTAAGTTGTCTTCCGCTGATCACATCTGCCACACTTGAACTGATCCGTCATTGCCTTTGGTGCTGCTCCCCGCTCACAGTCAAGCAGAGCCTTCTCCTTGATCTGCATATTTCTCTTACTCCTTGTATTGTTAGCCATCACATCCGGGGATATATCTGGAAGCTTCTCTGGCATCACTTCGCCAATGAGAACCCTTCTCTGAAAATCAGTGTTGTTTTCAGCCCTCAGGTTGAACATGATTGACCTGAATTTTGCATTTTGAGTCCCAGTGGAACGCCCAAGCCTCTCAAAAAGTGTGGACTCTACTGTCACAACAACTCTGGGTCGCATGCATCAACTTCTTCCAAGATGTTTTCACTTCATCCTGGTCATCATTACTAGTCTCTCTGGAACCTTTGCAAAGGCTTCAGCAATTAGTTCCCAGATTTTAACTCGGGCAGGATCATTGCATTTGCATGTGACAAGAGATGTAACCTTTGGGGAGGGGGGGCATTGGACGGATGCTGGCTTCTTTGCATCAGGGGTTCTGCTGACTTCCTTTGATACCCTTTCGATCTTAATAGATTGAGCTTTGGAACCATTACTAGCGGTCTTCTCAACTCTCACATTGTCAGACTTCTGACCCCTATCATCCACATTTCTTTTCTCAAGCTTCATGCTTGCTGATGCAGAATTCTTTTCAACCTTCATGGGCCTCGCCTTCTCAACCTTTCCTGAAGAGTCACTTGATCTTTCATTCTCTGAGCTGCCATTTTTCTTTCCTGACTCTTCATCTTCACGGACAACTGTTTTCTTTCAGTGACTTTCATTACCCAAAAAGGTCTGCAGTGACTGCCCGGATGCTTGAGTGAGGGTGCTTAGTAAGGGATCAAAGACGTTTGCAAACCTGAATGGAGGAAGGTTCAGTGCTGATCCTTCCTCCATGGGCATGACAATGAGGTCACGGGTGTTGTATTGTTTTGAGAAATAAATGAAACTACTAGCCAAACTGATATTACACAACCTGGCCTATTTGGTATTGTATTGTTTTGAGAAATCAGTGAACCTAGTAGCCTGGCTGATATTACTTATATCACACAATCTGCTCTATCGTCTCTTGACATCAACTATAATTATCACAAACCTTACTTATGCGCTCTGGAAAAAATAACTTACAAAAGTCAATATCCTCACATGTATGAAACACCTGATATAAGTATAACGAGCGCATAGGCATCAACACCTAATTTATTGACTCGACCTACTTGTCCGCATTTTTAATTTGATGTTCGCCAGTTTGGTTTTTCTGTCAATAATTCCTTGTTAACACTTGGGCCCACAAGTTTGTACCTTAGAAATTTGGAACCCTCTACTGTATGCAATAAGTTTTACATTATCAGCTTTCAAAGAGTGAAAACTGTGAAGAAACATTTTTTTTGAACGAGAAAAGTTGAGAAATAGAGGCAGTCCTTTTGCTTGGTGCCCATGTTATTTGCTTGGTGATATATTCTTATAAAGGTTTATTGCAATATATTGACAGATTAATAGGAAGACGGAGTTTGTGTTTGCAAGCCATTCTTTTGATGTTTGGGAAAGCTGGATGCTGGACGGGTCCTTGCTGGAGGGTAGCAAGCTTATCAATTGCAGAAATCCTTCGGTATGCGCCCTTCTAATTGCTATTCTTCTTAGGTCAAGGTGACGAGCTAGTTCATAGCTTTTTTTAATCAACATTTGTAAACCAACCCCCATGTACCGGCCGGAATGAGGTGGTAGTTCTTGTAAGGGGCTGTTTCTTTTTCTCTAATACAAAAATACACAGCTGCATATTCGAAAAAAAATTGTTATTTTGAACAAATGAAACTTAATTTCTTAGTAGTAAGTTGGAATAGTTAAGTTGTTGCTGTCTTTCCCTCTAACAAATTTTGCAACTTTATGCTCGACTTGCAATTGATTGGATTTTTTTTCTTTCTTTTTGTAGGCTGTATTGGATGTCTGCATTGAGATCCTCGCAGCACCAAGTGAAGAAGATGGAGTCACTAGGTGGCTAGATTAGCCACGCTGGAGACTGTAAAAATGATCTGACCCATCATTGTTGTTTGATTCGGTTTTTTTTTTTTTTTTTTTTTTTTTCTTTTTCTATTTTTCCTTTTTTTTTTTTTTTGAAAAATTAGCTTCCAGACATATTCTCAATACGACAATACATCATGTTGAGTTCCCAATTTTGTCCTTTCTGATGAGGAAGGGACCATGTAGAGTTGTAGACATATCAATACGACAATAAACATCATGTTTTTACATTACATTTTCGATAAACGTTTATAATAGTGTATTAGTGTGGTATGCCAGTATGTGTGAGAGATGGTATGTGAGTTGTCGCTATGATCGACAGATACATCCTTGTGTAACATGTTTTTCAGCTTGCACAGTATATTGCTTTGCGTATTTCTCTTGCCTGGGGCACATGCAGAGACGTGGTTGATGCAGTGGCTTATGCTTTTATGCATTAGTACAATATACAAGTAAACAGCAGAGGACATCCGCCGCTGGTGTTTTTAACAAGGAAATTCTTGACCAGGTACGTATGCTGGATTGCTGATGACCCATAGGTGGCCTAACGCCGTTCAAATTCCGGCACCAGACCGCAGGACGCCGGACGCCGGGCGCCGGGCAGTTACCGGCAACGGCAACGTATAAGCCTTCTCCACGGCCCCTTGGAATTTTCTGCAGCGACGGATTACCGCGACCCACCAAACCCAGGCCCAGCTTTTCTAGATATATATTGTTTAATTTGTTATACATATGTCTAAATACATATTAGAAGAAAATGTATTAAAAAGGCAACACGACTAAATTTGGAACAGAGCAAGTAATTATTATTAGATTAATCATAAAATACATTTATAATAAATAAACCTATTCAGTGAGATAGAGATGTAAATGTTTGTATTTTTATATAAATAAATTTAGTTAAACTTGAATGATCATTCTCTGGAAAATCGAGATGTTCACTCTTTCTATGACAATGGACTGGACAGGAGCCAAATGCGGGTGTCCGAAACATCGACATACAGTCTAGTATGCACTACTCCCTCCGTCCCTAATCGAGTTTTTATCACCCCCGGATTAGTACTAGATCTTTATTCATTTATTATTCACAAATATAATTTTTCTTTAGTTACGACTTATTTTATCAATAAAGATACTTGAATATTGATTAATTTATTTTATAATTTGCATAAATATTTTGAATAAAAGCGGATGGTCAAACTCTATGACACTGGGGAGTATGCTAGAGAAACTTGTCGCTATTGAAGCACATGTTGAACGCGTTGCTGGTACTACGTACTATGTCTATGCGGGTGTCGTTTTATCTTTTTCTTTTTCAAAATAAATTATGAGCATGATAAACAGGTTGTTGTTTGGAATCGTGCCAAACGAGACAACCTCTGAGTTTTGGCTGATTTCACAAATGTGCAAATCGAGGTTTGCTATACAAGATCCTAGTCTTGAAATCACGTGAAACCCATCTCTCGAAGATAAAACGTGAGACGCGAGAATGATCAAGATCTCGTCTCTCGAACAAGATGAGCAAAATTGGGTTTCTGTTCTATTGCTGGTACGTCGAGTCAAATAGCCCGTATAAATGGAAGATGCCAGTTTTCTTTAAAAAAATGGAACTGGACGACGCAAAAAGAAAACCAATACTATGCTCGGTTAGTTTCAGTTTAGGTTTAAGAATTTACTTAGGGCGTGTTTGATGCATATGGGACGTTTTCTTAGGTTTGAGAACCAGTGTTTCTATGCAGAGAAACAGGGATAGGATATTTTTATCTAATTATATTAATTTGTGTCATAAATTTTGGTGTTTCCTAATTTTTAAATTATAACTTTAAAAGGTACTAGCACCATCCCAAATTATAATACGTTTAACTTTTTTTGACTTGAAGTTTGACCATTTGTCTTATTAAAAAATTTATGCACAATGTCACATCTTTTGTTGTGGTTTTCTTTATTAATAAATTATTTTAAGAATAACTTAAATTTGATAATTTATATATATATATATATATTTAATTAAATTTAGACTGAAAAAAGTCAAACGCTTATAAATCGCAATGGAGTAGTAATAATTTATAAATTCATTTATTCGGGACCGGGATACATTGTGTTTTAAAAAAACGCTACAGATGAAAAGTTCACAGTATGACAGATGAAGCCTCATAGGCCTTGCGGCTTCGATCAGTCGTGGTTGGTGGAGATCAATCAAATCCACCATCGGCCGCCGTGTCATCTACTGACTTTTTTTAAAAAAAAAAAAACTATCTAGTACTGACCAAATTTTATTAAAGCTTGCTCGCGTGGACGGCCCTCTCCTCGTGCGGTGCGGTGCCGCCTCCTCCTGCCTCGTCTCATCCCACGCCAGAATCCCCACTGCGCGCACGGACGCGCGCGGGCACCAATGGCGGCCGCGTCGCTCAAGCTCGCCTCCCCCAAACCTCTCGCCTCCCCCGCCGTCCGCGCTCCTCGGCGGGCGCCGCGCCCAGGCGCGGCCCCTCTCGGCGCGCCGCCTCCCTCCATCCGCCCGCGTCGCCGTGCAGCCCACCGCCGCGCCGGCCGCGTCGCGCGTCGGCTCCTTCGACAAGGTGCCCTCCCGTCCTCGTTGAGCGGTTATACTTCTGCGTTTGGGTGTCGTATGTTCTCTTATTTCATTTGTTGCTGTCGTGGTGGTGGTGACTGACGCCAGGTGCTGGAGGCGCTGATCGGCGGGACCGACTTCTCGGAGGAGGACGCGGAGGCGACGCTGCGGCTGCTGCTGGAGGAGAAGGACGAGGCGCGCATCTCCGCCTTCCTCGTTCTCCTCAGGGCCAAGGGCGAGACCTACGAAGAGGTATGGTGGACTGTGGTTCGTGCGGACGCGACTGATTTCGTTACCGGGAGCCCGGGACGGCTTGGATTTCTGCGGACGCTGCTGATTGGGGTTTTGTCGTCGACTTTGTTTCAGATCGTGGGGCTAGCGAATGCGATGCTGAGCTGCTGCGTCCGGGTCGACGGTCTGGACGATGCCGTCGATATTGTCGGGACTGGCGGCGACGGCGCAGACACCGTCAACATCTCCACCGGGTCCACCATCCTTGCCGCCGCGGCAGGCGCCAAGGTCGCTAAGGTATCGTGTTTTGCGCTGGCTTTGGGGGTTATCCAACCTGGGTTTGGACGTTGGCTGTCCTGCTGATGCGTTGGTTGCTCGTTGTGCAGCAAGGAAGCAGGGCCAACTCGTCGGCGTGCGGCAGCGCCGATGTGCTGGAGGCGTTAGGAGTCAACATCGAGCTTGGACCCGAGGTACCAGCACATATTTCTTCATCAATTGTCAGATTCTGCTACAGTTTATTCTAGTACCACGATGACAGCTCCGCTTAGCGCGCCCAAACATGGGACGGTGACTTCACGGGATGGAACACAAGTGCACTGTTTTCTTGTGTCCTGTGACTTTTCCGTGAAAAATTTTAGGTTCGGCTACTGAACACTTTTCGTTTGAATTTGGTAATTATTATCCCACCATGGACTAACTAGGTTTAAATACAATTAGTTATTTTATTTTATTTACCCAGATTTAATCTTCCATTTGTTAGCGTCCTTTAGTAGTACCTTTGAACTACCAGGACATCCAGGGTACCACTGACGAGGCCTACCATCCACAGAAGTGGTATGGAAAATTAAACTTCAGAAGTTGAGGTAACTTGAAACTGTCCTAGTGAAGGGAGCCAGAAGTTGCCCTTCTCTAAAGTAATATGTTAAGTGAAAATTAAGGTTCTCTACCTCTAATAACATTTGGTTAACAGCCTACAGGACTATCAGCTATACCTACCATTAATTCTATTGCTTACGGTCAGTTGGTTTAACTATGCTATGTTCAGATTCTGTAATTTGTGCACTATATTGTCTGATTGCATAAGCAGTCCATCCAACTTTGTTGTGCTCTTCAGTACATGAATCTATTATTATTGTTGTCTTTGTCCCCTACCAAAAAGGCTTTCTGTCCACTGTCCTTTTGACTAACCTTATGTACTGTATTTCAATCTTAACATTAGGTGGCAAGTGAGACTATTAGCTTAACATTGCTACCCTTTCCTATTGCAAGGGTATTAAACGATGTGTCAATGAGGTGGGTGTTGGATTCATGATGTCTGCAAATTATCATCCTGCAATGAAAATTGTCAGACCTGTGAGGAAGAAGCTTAAAATAAAGACAGTTTTCAATATCCTTGGCCCTCTATTGAATCCAGCAAGGGTGCCTCATGCTGTTATTGGTGTTTACCATGAAAACATAGTAAGTATACATTCATCTAGTCCTTTCTTGTAGTAGTATGATGCAACTATACAACAAGCATAGTATGCCCCATATGATTATCATCAAAATCTGGAGATCAGATAAAGCAGCTGGAACATTCAGTTAATCCATTAAACAAAGTCTGTCTTTTAGATGAATACTCTTTTGCAGTTTTTTTATTCTGTTGGGGAAAATATTATTGATAGTTTCTACAAATATAAAAACACTTTATTGAAAATAGAAATAATCAAGAAAGCTCCATATGATTACTTTTGATCCAATGCAATACTCATTGACCCAAAGTGCTGCAACCTTTTGGCAATAGGTTACCAAGATGGCTAAGGCTGCTCAAAAATTTGGAATGAAGAGAGCATTGGTCGTCCATTCAAAGGGTTTGGATGAAATAAGCCCACTTGGTATGCACAGTTTCAAATGATTTCACTCTGTTGGTGCCACTGTTTTGCTACAAATGGCTGTGCTTGCTCAAAGAAGTTACCTCGTATCTTCTTGGTCAACTATGTATTTGATGGAAGATTCTTTTCAATTGCCGCAGGTCCTGGATATATCCTTGATGTTACTCCAGGGAAGATTGAAAAAAATGCTCTTCGATCCATGTAAGAGTATTTCTTATTTTCTCTTGAAATCTGCAAAATTATACTGCAATGGGCATCCTTTTTATGTGATATCATTTTATTTTGGTTGCATCAATTTGCACTTCCAACTCATATTGTCTGCTTTCTTTTTTTTTTTTATATATGTTTGGTAATTACTGCTGAAGTAAGAGTATATGATAACCAAATCAATGAACTAGGGGATGATGGGAAACAATAATTCTTTGATCTAACATCTACTGTATGTATTGCAATGTAGTGGATTTTGGCATTCCTCGTTGCACATTGGAAGATCTGAAAGGAGGTGATCCGGCATTTAATGCAAAAGTTCTCCAGGATGTTCTTGCTGGTCAAAGGGGGTCCATTGCAGATGCCCTTGTAAGTTTGCCCTAGCTGCCTTTTACAGTTTTTTATGCATTTTATACTCACTGAAGAAATGGCTGCATATACCACTTGTTGTTTTACAAAATCGTTTTCATAGTACCTGCTTAATTGGTGTCTGTAACCTGAAATGATTAAAATTTGTAGAATCGGACTGCTGTGGTAATGATCAATTGGTGTCTATAAGCTTAGACTAATTCCTATTTTGCTACACAGGTTCTAAATGCCGCTGCATCCCTACTTGTCAGTGGTAAAGTGAAGAATTTACATGACGGTGTTGCACTAGCACAGGAGACACAGCGGTCTGGGAAAGCCATTAATACACTCGAGTCTTGGATAAAGGTTTCAAATGTAAGCACATAATAGCTTCTAATGGGTCTTCTTCATGAGCTAAACATTGAACATGACACCTTTCCCATATACCCTGTTGATACAGAGTTCCAGAGACTGAGTGACGTTGAATAGCAATAGATGGATTTCTGCAATAAGGCATGAGTAGTAGTGGCAAATAAGGGCTGCACTAAGCCCATCTATAATCCGTGGATGTTTGGGTTTTTCTTCTCGCGTTTTGTTGCGAACTTCTAGTCTGCTTTATGTAGTAGCGGTGTTGTTGTGTAGAAGATTCTGTCAAGAAGAGATTCTAAGCTTTTTGGTTGGAAAGGCACGGCGGGTGCTTCATTCTGCTTGACGGGGTAGATGAACATAGGTTAGATGTGATGCTTCATTACGATCACAATGGATCGTACATTCTGCATTGGCATGGGAAGAGTTATCCCCATTGGTAACGCATGTACTGAAATTAGAAGAAAAGCTCTGCGGTCGGTTCAGATTTTGCAACTGAAAGTCGATATCCCCATTGATTCAGTATATCAACCACTGTTTTTGTCTGACCAACTACAGTATTTTCCACTTCTTTTCAATGGGTTGGCCTGGGGAAGGCCTACATACCAGTCTAATCCAAGTGAATATTAGTATATTACCATTACCATAATAGAAACACTAGAGCGAGCAAGCTAAACAAAACACATCAGTAAATTCAGTATATCACATCACACGCAGAACATATGTACAGACAGTAGTCGTGAACCAGCAACGCATCCAAAAGAACTGGCTCAGAGCAGAACATATGTACAGACAGTAGTCGTATAGAACCAGCAACGCATCCAAAAGAACTGGCTCAGATTTTGGCCGGTGGAGCGGAGTGCTTGGCCGCTTTGAGGATGGCGGCCGACGCGGCGCGGACGGAGGACTCGCTCTCGCTGGGCGGCGCGCACGGGTCCCGCCGGCTGGACTTGCGCCACCGCCGATCCCACAGCAACGACCAGCACTTGACAGTCTCGGCGTCCGGGTCCCTTTCCCTGCACCACCACCAACCGCACGGCACATCCATCGGTTATTATATCAGTCATCACAAACAGCAATACTTAATAATCGAACCAGGGCCGGCCATTCACGCACTTGAAATAAACAAGAGCGCACGGCACTATGGACTGCTGCTTCACTTATCAGTACGTGGTTACCCAACAAGAGCGCACGGCAGCTATGGACGGACTGGTTTGTTGCAGCGAGACCAAGACATTTTCCAACGTGTGGTTGCGTTTGTGTGGTAACCAACCTATCTATGCTTCAAAATGAGTCGCTTTCATAGGCTTTGGCTATCAGCCTTGAGTGCCGGCCTACTGCCGAGCTACGTACTACTACTTGATAGATGCATGATGATGAATGATCATGCTGCTAAGTAGCCACTACTAATACTCCCTCTGTCTAAATAAGTATCTTCCTAAGGAACCAAACCGTTTTAAAATTTGACTAAATATATACGAGAAAATATTAACATCTGTAGTATAGAATTAGTATCATGACATATAGATCATTGAATCTATTTTTACAATAAATTTATTATGAGATACAAATATGGATCATATTTTCTAACAGGCATGAATACCATAGCGACACTTATCTGATACGTGGATGGACAGGGATGGGATAAACCGCTGGCAGTGGACACTTAACACTTAGACTCGTCTACACACTGGACACAAATCAGCTTGAATTGAAGCCTTAAACCCAGCGTGGCCTTGGCGGCACCCAGCACCCCAGCTACGACCATTTGTATTGTACTCCTACTCCAGAAGACGACGACTAGACGTGCTTCCCTTGGAAATGTCGTGCCGGTTTTGGATTTGTGCCAACTTTCAACGCTTGGGTTTGATTTGATGGGGCCCTATGCTATACTATGATAAACAAAGAGAACCAAACCAAGAATATCCCCAATTCAACGAACTAAAAGTGAAGCAATATGGTGTATGAATTCGCTATGGTATTCATGCCGGTTAGAAAATAGTATCCGCATTAAACTGATGGATTCGCCCTTCATATTATGCTATGGTATAATACTTTTTTTTTTTGCGAAACTCTATGCTATAATACTTGTAGGCCTGTCATTTTTTTTTTTTTAAAAAAACAGACATATGAATTCTCCATTCATATTATGCTACGTGTTTTGGGATCAAATTAAACTGATCGATCATCAAGTCATATGGCAACCGCCTATGCAGTGTTTGGAGATGATTGAATTTGTTTTGTTTTGGAGCTTGAGGATGATCGATTATATTTATTACCTCTTGTTGCAGTCGGACGCGACGCTGGGGCTCCGGCAGCCGGAGAAGGACGGCGTCCGGGTGTGGCGCGGCGCGGTGAAGCTCCGGGTGAGCGACCGCGGCATGTAGAAGTTGAGCAGGACGCCGTCGCTGCTGCTGCGGAAGCTGCCCCCGCCGACGCTCCCGCTGTCCCGCCGCCGCGCCGATGCCTTCCGCTCGGGCCTCCCCGCCGCCGCCGCCGCCTGCTGCTGCTGCCCGCCGGACGCCGACCGCGCGGCGCCCGGGTCCTTCCCCTCTGTCTTCGGCGCGGGCGCGGGCGCGGGCGCAGATTTGGCTTCGGCTTCGGCTTCGGGTTGGCCGCCGTCGCCCGCGGCCCCGGCCTTCTCGACGAGATCGGTGAGCGAGAGCTCGTACTCGGACTCGGGGAGGTCATGCAACATCCCGAGCATCTCCTCCCGTCGCCGCGCGATCTCCTGCGCCCTCGCCGACCCGGCGTCCATCGTCGGCCACGGAGTCATCCCGGGCACCCACAGCAGGCCCGCCGCCTGCCGCTCCGAGCTCGCCTGCAGCATGCCTGCCTACTCCTCCTCCTCCTCCTCCGTCGGTTTGGTCGCAGGTAGAGTTCGTTAGCCGCGTGGAGCCAGCCGTGTGTTTGGACGCTGTTGGTGTCGTGGCCGCTGGGCGCTGGCCCGCTACGATATAAAAAGAGGGAAGGGGAGCGGTGGTGGCGGTGATCGACTCGATGGGATGGGTGCGAGCGCGACGGCCCGGAGACAGACTTGGAACGGAACGGGGTGGTGGTGGCGCGGCACGCCACGCGCGGACGCACCGCGACACACGCCAGAGGCGCGTGCGGCGGGTCTTCTTGGGCTCACGAAACCGATGGGTGGTGGTGGGCTTTGAGGCAGCGAGCGTGCGGCGGGCGGTGCGCGCATCTGGAATGCCTTCAGTCGCAAGCATACAAGTCCAGAAGTCTAGAAGATGGGTGAGTGACGGGCTGATAGGCCAGTTCAACAAACGCCGGCCGCCTTGTCCGGGTCCGGTCTCGGCTCCGGCAACGCGGATCCGCCGCAGCTGCAGGCAGTCGTTCTCCTTCACTGAGCTGCACTGCACTGCACGCGTTGAGTGGAAAAGACTTGGATGGCCCCGAGTGGCCGTTGTGTAAGTTGGTGGTCGTTACACTCTTTCCAGCGGCACTGTCTGTCTTCCCCGAATTTCTCTGAAAAAGATAGGTATCCTTCCTCTTTCCAAGATAGTCGCACGCACCATGGCATCAGCACTAACCGATTGCATCTCGCAGTTTGCCAGGAGCAAGAGGAGTAGCTCATCGGGCCATCGGGGCACGTTTTTTCTATGATTAGTCGCAGTGTCTCACATCATTGACAATGCCACTCAACCCCAAAAACAAATCACTCATAACCATTAATTTAAGAGACTCTCAACGGATCGGGAATTCGGGATCGGGATCGTACCTACCAGGTTACTTGGTGAGATCGCATTGCTCCTTACCTGGACACAAATACACCAGCTAGCAGGCATGTAGCGGAGGACCAGGAGATGACTGCAACACTTTGATCATTCTATTGATGCTGCTGACACACCAACCATTGACTATGCCTGAGCCTATTAGTATACACAAAGCCTGCTTATAGTTAATGATCAAGGTCGAGAGCTGTTCTGCGTAATCACATCTGAATTGTTATTGTCTCCTCCGAGTCCATGAAAACATTGCAAAGCCAGATGAAGGGGCCAGGGCAAGTCGCAAAATCGGTTTGATTTTTGCTTTAATTAAATATACTCAGTCCAACACTTAATTTTTTTTTTTCCCTCTCTAGATAACTACAAGTCGACAAAAAAAGATAGTCCTTAGGATGACCCCTACAATACATAGAGAGCATTGAGGTCCGGATGATGAAGCATATATATACAGGCAAGCAAATCAATAAATATGGGCTAATAACCATACAAGAGCTCTGCTACTTATATTCGCAGCTTAATAATCCTACGCTACCAATGTCATGATTTGATCATGCATGCCATCTTGAGACGAGACCTTCATTTGAAGAAAAAAAAAAAAAATCTTGAAGGCTGTTAGCTCTCACCGTCCTTTTATGTTGACCGTTGGAATTTATTGAAACCTACCAAATAAAAGAGTACAACAATGTGATCTTCGAGACTTTAAGTTGTTGAAAAAGGAAAATTAAGTTCACCAGTTCGCACAACAGTCTAGTAACACAAAAATGAATGCTCACCTGACTTCCACTTGGTGAACTTTGCCCAGGTGTTTGCACAGTAGGTGATCTTCCAGGAGAAAGTATTGTCGGCAAAATCCCAGGTGACTGACCATGGTTGGAAGCTGGGGAACGTAAGACAGAACTAGCATGGTGGTATGGTGAGAACGGAGAGGCCATAGGAGTCCTTCGAAGGCCCTGAGATAATGGTCCACCACCAGGAGATATAGCAGGTGACAGTGATTTGCCTGGAGGTAACATGTTTATCCTGATCCTGTAATAAAACACGAAAATCATGAGCTGTGACATAAATTGAAATTAGCTATTCAGAATAAGCGAAAATTGGTGAAATACTTACTTGTTATGTACATCAACATACTCGTCTGTTTCATCATAGATTTCTTCCTGGGAAGATACTCGTGTCAGTTTACAATATATGTGAAAGAAGCCAAACTTTGTTCAAGGCAAAAAAAAAAAAAAAAAAAAAAAGGACCACAAACACATTACCACAATTCAAGTTCAACTATGATTTTTTTTTTCTAGTTTGTCTCCTAAGATGGCTAAAGTGTTACACACAAATGATCTAAGTGTATATTTTGAAAGCATGGTAGACATGTTATGCTGCGAACAATGTAAATACTTGTTCCAAACCATGGCAACTTAATTATGAATATGCGAACCTGTAGAAGTTCTTCCATGACATCTTCCATCGTGATTATTCCGACTGCCTCCTCATCCATTGGATAGCTTGGAATTGGATCGGTGTTAAAATCAAGAATATTTTCCCGCTTCCTTTCTGATTTCTTATTATATGAGCGCCCATCTCCATGTTTCTCTATGTTAATCCTACGACTTCCGACAGTGCTAGCATAAGAAGGGGATGCCTGAAAGCCACAGAAAAATCAGTCATTTCCTGGAAATATGTGTGATCAGCAAAAGGATAATGGAATAGTACTGCATACACAGAAACACACAATTTTTTAGAGTGAAGCTTAATCACTGCAGAAAAAAATACTATAAAAAGTTAAAAGGCATGTACCATCAGCATGGGCATCTTTGGGGTTTATTTTATTATCTGCAATTGTGCTCTTTTGCTTTTCAGTGGATGCTCCTGATTCCTTTGTTCGTTTAACTACCACAGCCATGTGGCTGTGACCTTTCTGGAACTCATTCAGAATGTCATAGAGAGGAAGATCATCAGCCACCCTGATATACAGAACAGTGGCAATATGTTGTCGAAATTAGATGACAATCAACTGCAGATTACTGAGGAGAAAGATATGCACCCCATATTATCCAAAACATTTATGGATAATATATTGAACGCAAAGAGTTCTTATACAGTTATGAAAACCTCAAAATAAGATTGCACAAATAAGAAAGAATTTATGGCTGTCCCTACGGGCCAGGGCTGGTCTGATGATACCTTGGAATTTTTCTGATAGTAACATTACGAATGGGCACTTCATCCTCAGCTCGGCAAGTAATCAAGTTTTTTACCTGAAAGGAGGGACGTTTACTATTGATCAACAAACAAATAGGAAACTGATAAATTGCTCATTTTTTGACATTAAGGATTTACCCTGGGAAAAAAATAAACCAGGGTAGAAATTGATGTTATCCAAAAGTTCACTCAATTTAGGTCACTCACCAATATAAGGCCGATAATATTGCTTGGAATCCCAGAGTATATAGGAACACGACTATGCCCTTTAGTCATTATCATACCCATTGTGTGTCTACAGAAAGATCAAATAGTTCTATGAGTATAATATAACAATTCGGTAATGCAAATACTCTAAATTGAAAGATTCATACAAGTCCAGCTTAGCATTTATGTCAAGTGAGAATGTTTCAGATATAGGAGTCATGGCATCTTTTGCAATCTTTTGAGTCAGTTCCAGAGCTCCTGTAATGATAGTGGTTTCATCATGAGTCAGTTCTCCACCTTTTCCAGCCTAACAACAAAGTAAGAAAACATCATGCGTTAGATGGTAGTCCATATTGTTGTTTAGCTGTTGAGAGGTAAAATTAAATAAATATCAAAAAGATGATATTGATGTCATATAGAAATGTGCAATCACAATTGTTTGGGCGTTCGTCCTTGTGTCTTATTAAGTGTTAAAACATAATAAAAAAGGTTATCTGGAGTCCAATGAAAGAGAAAATGAGGAACTTTAAGATATCTTTCGAAAGTAGGATGAATGAGATAGGCACAATAATTCAAGCAGCATAAACATGTAACAAATGAATTAGCACAACATGAATGCAATAAACTGATATGACAATATTTAAACTGGATATAAGCTTTCAAAGAGAAGTTTATACTAACCTCATTGCCGTGCATATCAACTAATGTCTTTAGTTCAGCTCTTCTCATTAGTGCAAAATGTCCCTTTCCAAGTAGATAGTCCAACAACTAAATGGAGACAATTATAAGAATCAAGTAAGGTACTGCAAAGGGTAAGTAACACATACTGTACTACATATACTAAATAACAAGATGTTTGCTGCCCTCAACCAAACTGGCTGCCTTCTTTTTTTATTTGGTGAAAAATATGTTTCTGGTGTTCATGTTCTATAAAATTGAGAAATTATGGCATTCATTTCACAATCAGATGTATAATTAATTCCATAGAGTTGATAATCAGTAACAGTCAGGGTAATGGTGGAAGTGATTAAATTAAACTATTCTGTAACTGTGACAGCTTTGCGCTAAATGAGTTAGCCATATCTAGACGTGTGCATATATTAGACATCTCCATTTACTTGGTCAGGCGACATTATAAAATGAAGACAAAAGTTCTTACTTCAAAGGTTTGAATTACTTCTTCTGGTGTCATTGGGCTGATACCAAGTTAAATAAGTGACTTCATAGTCAGCATATGCTCAATCCAATCGAATCTATTTATTTATTAAAGGAAGAAGAGCCAATGTTGGCCCCGTGCAAATTTGGACCACTAGACGAGCATGGGACGAAAATCCCTTTTAGTTGTCAAAATTTTAATAATGAAAGTGCTAGCGATCGATCTGTATACTACTCGCGGCCGTCGACCTGTGCTCTCCCATCCCAATTTCAGTCGGGCAATCCACCAAGCACAAGCCTGCAATCCCCTCACTCTCTCTCTCTTTGAAACACGAGAACAAATCAGCCGCCGATACAGCAGCGGTACGTACCTTACTGATCGGGTAGGCGACGGGGAAGAAGAGGATGAGCAGTACGCGGACCACGGGCGCCGCCTTGGCCCCCACGCTGAGCCCGTAGCGCGTGCAGATGGCTTGCGGCATGATCTGTGAGAGGAGGAGGAACCCTCAATTCATTCATCAGGAAGCAAAGGGGGAACTAACGAAAGGGCGACGTAGCAGCAGGAAGCGAATCAGCAAAGCAAAAACCAGTAGAGCACCTCGCCGAACGCGAGGATGAGCGTGACGGAGACGAGGATTGCGACGTAGTTGGGCACGAGCTTGTCGAGGAATATGGGCAGCGCCTCCATGGCGAGCGAGTTGCCGATGAGGAGCGTGCAGAGGAGCAGGTGCTGGTTCTTCACGACGGGGAGGATCCTGGCTGCGCGCGCGAGGGGCACATGACACATGACACATGACAGAATCAGAATCGAATCAGAAGCAGCAGCAACTGCTCCGGCCGCCGTGGGTGAGACGAAACGAAGAGGAAGAGGAGGTGTACACATACCGGCGTTGTGCTTGTCCTGGGCGTTCCGGCCTTGGAGAGCACCTCGAGGTCGACGAGGCTGAGGGACATGAGTCCGAGGGTGAGCCCCGACATGAGGCCGGCGAACATGACGAGCCCGACGCAGGACATGAGGTACACCCAGAACATGGTGCCGCAGCAGGCCACATGGTCGCCCATCGGCGAATCGCGCGGCGCCGGCCGGCGAGGAAGCAGGCTCGGCTCTCTCGCTCTCTCTCTCTCGGCCGCGGGGCTTCCCGCGGGGAGAGGGGCGGGTGGCAGCAGGCACTGCTCTGCTGGAGCGCGTGCCGCCTGCCTGTGCCTTGTAGTAGGCGGCTGGTAACTGGAGTAGCTCTGGGAAGGTCAGGTCAGGTCGCGTGTCCCGCGGCAGCGGCGTTGCGTGGTCCTTCTGCTTGGCTCGGGGCTTCGTGCGCGGGCTTCGTGCGCTGCGCCTCCTCGTCGGCCTCCCCCTGCTTTATGGGAGGGCGGGGCGGCCGGGGCCGGCTCGCTCGGCTACCGGGGCGAGGCGTTTTGGTTTGGCGTCGCGTCGGGCTGGCTTTCCGGTTGCCTTGTCGTTGCGCGCCGCGCTCTGGTTGTCTCTGCTTCCCCGGCCCGGCCCGGCACGGCAGCAGCTGGTCCCGCCTGGCACCTGCCCAGCCGGAGCGCCCCCTGACCTGGGGTTTGGGATGCCCGCCATGCCAGTCGGGTGCATGCGCCGCGCCGTGTTGCGTGTGTTGCGTCCGCGTTGGCTGGCTCACGTCGGCCGGTGCGTTTGCTCAGGTTGGCCCGTGGCCTGCCCCAAGCAAACCGATGTCGGGTTCGCCGGCAGTGGAGTGCAGTGCAGTGTGGAGGGTCCGATCAGTTTCACTTCACTCGCCCGGCGCATTGCATTTGCATCGCGTGTCGTGTCGTGTCGTGTGGTGGTGAGATGGGATCGGCAGGGTGCACTGCAGTGCGTGAACCTCGCATCGCCGCCAGTGAACCAACCTTCGGCCACTGCAGTGCGTTCAGCGACGATCCTTGCACGTAACGTCTCCATGGACTGGACTGCACTGCACTGCACTGCACTGGGCTCGGTGGTGGGTGAAACATACGTGCGTTACCTTACCGGGCTGGTTGCCCAAAGCAGAGGCATCCTGCCTGCGTCTGCGAGCGGGTCAGAAACGTGACGGCATCCTCATCAGAAACGTAACGTGCTGCCTGCTGCGGGGTTCGTTCATGGCACCCTTGCCTGCTGGTGCCGAGTGCCAACTGCCACTGCCAGCCCAAGATATTCTCCCTCCAAGTGGTCTTGCCATTGTCCTCCACTACCACGGTGATCTTCACACGGCTTCGTTGATTTTCTACACATTGCGTAATTCACAGCCTTTCTTCTTCTTCGGACAAGAAAATTGGGCACTCATTTTTTCCTCTCCACCCTGGATATATTGTATACCGTTTAATACTTCCCTATAAAAAAATGTACACCTTGTTTTACAAGAAAATGTATTTAAATAGGTACAGTACTAATATTTATGACATGTAATACATATCACTATATTGACCACATAGATTATATTTCTGTAGTGATTTATTAGAGATATAAACATTGATATTGTTTTCTATAAATCCAGTTAAATTTTATTAAAATTTTGAGAAATGAGACATATTCTTTTTGGAAGGTTTGGAATACGAATTAAAACTGCTATGCACGTCTTTGTGATGCTCTTCCTTGTAAGTTGATGACCCAAGCAATGTTGTGTGACTGTGTTGCTTTATAAAAGCAGGATTTACCTCTGTACAAAACGAATTAAAACTTTTCACATTTATATTATTACGACAAGGACGACGGGCAATGTAATAGCACAGTGTACTGCATTTCGTTTTTCTAACGCACTACCTCACCACCATTGACTTGTGTTCTAATCGCTCCAGTGATCGGGAGTCAAATTGACGAAAATAACGGAACAGCTGCTTGCCGGAAAGATTTTTATACAAATCTCGGCCGGCCGGTGAACCAACCTTTTCGGCCACAGCAACGACGATGATCCTTGCACGTCTCCATATGGACTGCACTGCACCTGCACTGTGGCCCGGTGGGTGGGTGAAACTGTTACCATACGTGCGTTACCTTGCCACTCTACTCCACTACCACGGCGATCATCTTCAGTCGGCTTCGTTGATCTTTTTACAGATTGCGTAATTCACAGCCTTTCCACCAAAACACATCTTCTGTTGATCGATATACCGGCTGATTTTGGTTGTTTCATCAGTAGTGTTTTGTGAATGAAAATAAGCCGAAACAAGCCGGCTAAGACATCTACTAGTTGCTTTTTATTCTTCGCCTTGGGTATATGCATGCAGTTTTACTCCCTGTGTTAAAAAAATACTCCATATCATTTTTCAAGAAGCTAATACTAGACGTGGCTAAATTTTCTAACGTGACTAAATATGTTCAAAAAAATTACTAATACATATAATATGTGTATTATTAAGTATCAATTGATTGGTCATAAAAAATATTTTCATAATAATGGACTATTATGAGATACAAATGTTGGTATTATTTTCTTTAAACTCAGTCAAAAACATGTAAATATGACGATCGGTATGACAGAGGCCGAGGAAATACAAATTACAACTGGTTTTAGTTTTCGCGTCTACTATATATTACGGCCGGGCAAGGACGAGGGGCACTGTACTAGCACGGTACCGCACCTCGTTTTCTACGGCACTACCTCACCATTGACTTGATCAAGGACTGATAGCTTTCAAATAGCTCCAAGTGATCGGGACTCACAAGACGAAAATAACGAAACAGCTTGTTATAAAAGATTTTTGTACAGATTGGCCTTGGTCGATCGAGTAGCCATGCACGTTCGTCAATATCTCAATTAATTATGTATTCTTCATTTCCTATTTGTGTTTTCCTATAAATACAAGCAAACGTCTTATCTTAATATAATCCCTTAGGCCTTGTTTACATGCTTATGTACATACATGTATCCCCGCAATTTCATTTTTATCGAACAAGACACACACAGCGCCGCAATTGCTTCGCCTATCTACCATCTTAATTGGATATGTATAGTCGTATCGCAGAGGCACTTCAACTCGAAACGACGAAATTAATAAAGAGATGATCGAAACCTATGAATATTAATTATCTGGTATAAGTGCAGTTCTATTGTCAGTCACTTTCTTTAGACTAGGAAATTGACAGTCTTTGTTTCTGCCATGGCATTCGAGTTACGACCCTTACCATTTTTAGTAGTCTATCTATGCATATGTACACTAGGCAAGGACGATGGAGTACTCCGAGCTTTGTTTTTCAAAGCTACAACCTTATCACTATTTTGACCCAGTTGCCAATTAAGTCCAGGGGTACTACAACTGTACAATCAATCCAAGTGATCCGGAATCAAATGAAACGATAATATCTGAAGAAACTTGTTGCTGAAGAGATTTGAAATCTAACAATGTCCCGGATACACTACATTTCAAAGATCGTTCAACTCTGACTAATATGTATATGACACGTTTGCAGATCGTTGTGGGTTTTCTTTCTTTAATTAGTTGCATTCACGATAGGAGGAAGTATACACTATACATAAAGTCAAAAAAAAAAAAAATCGTGGCCCGTGCTCGATGAGCACGTTTTCCATTAAGAGGTTATACATAGCAAATTTATTCAGATGCCTGAAATATTTTAAACACGCTTAGCAAAGTCACTTGGATTATTCTTAGCGAATTCATCAACATCTATCTATAGCTATATATAGGGGGTATTTATATAAGAAACAAGTCTCAAGATAGATGTGAACTCCGGCGATCCACGCTAGCTGTGAAAGCCAACCGGGCAATGCTTTCTCGGCGGTTTTAGTTCCTGCGTGACTCTTGGCCTCCGTGAGCGCTTTCAATGTTTTGATCATAACTCTTGCTCGAGTTGAAATGCGCCAAAACCGCTGGATGCATTGAAAGATAACTTGATCATCTTTTCTAACCATGTATGCCATGCACCACTGAAAGCATTGGAGGATGGTACAGTATTGAATGAGAAGTTGTACCAACATCCTCGGCCCCAAGAAGACCGGAAAAGCTTCGACCAGTCCGACACTACAGGTGCGGGTAGGCTGCTGACTGGGTGTATTCAAAGAGGTCGAGGACTTGTTCCATTGCAAATTAGACTTCACAAGCTTTTCGAGTGCCATTCACCTTCATTGCTTTTTCGTGAATCAAAAGTTACGAACGTTTTTCTTGAACTGGTCCGTTTTTCAACAAAACTCGAATTGATCCGTTTTGCTAGACTTATCTTCCTCATCTTGGGTAGCAATCTTCGTCCTCGCAGTGACCTTCTACGCCCGTCATGGTAGACCACTAATGTTGTACTCTCTTCTTAAATCTAAGTGTAACATTAGGAGTACACGCATTTAGGTAGTATATAGTAATGGCTAATGTTAGGATGTAACTTTTAGCATAGGAAAAGCATGCACCTTTTGTTGGAGTAGCATTGGCACAGTTGCGTGCGCGATTGGGTCTTTTATACACTTTGTGTGGGTGTAATTCCACGCTTCTTGGCCTTAACGTGAATCACGTCTTGCACTTGTTGTTTCCATGTGTATAACTCTGGAGTTAACGGTGGCATGTGCATATCATCCCTTCCTCTTCTTGAAAAGGAGTCGCCCCTCACTCTACCTCTTTGTAAGTTTCCAAACAGAATCTGCGCTAGGGTCAAATGAACTTGCTGTGTTGCGGACACACACCATGATCCTTTTCTTCCATCATCACACATGTGCTGTGTTTTAATCTACAAATCATATAAACTAGCTAAGTAGTAGCCTCTCGCAGGTGGAGAAAACCTAAAAGCATTTGAAATTACCTCATGCGCTTTCACCCCGCGCCGCATGTTTCTTTACAACTATGAGTGAGTGCTGACGTGCCTGGGTGGCACGGCCCACATCACTGCTTCCCATCTATCACTATCCCTCTTGAAATATCTTTCCAACTTCACGTACAAATGCTAGCACTTCGGGCCACGGTTGCTCAACGCATCAGAGACTCTTATAGGCCTATACAGCAGTGGCCTCCATCAATGGCTATAAAAACATCGCTCTAAGAGAGTACTCCTCCATCCTGCTCCAGACTCGAAGCTTTGTCACTCCTGATTCCTGGCCATCTGACGCTTCGTCTTTATTCAAATTTTGCGACAAATATAATATTACTTACTTATTTTATCAATAATAAAGATACTCTGAATATCAGCATTATACGATTTTACATAAATATCTGAATAAGCACGGACTTTTCGGCCCAATACGTAGCTCTAAAAAGCTCAAAAACGCTTACAAAACTCTACTGGGACAGAGGGAGCAGTAGTTTTCTAGCACCTGTAAATTAGGAACGTATGAATGTTCGTTCATGTAAATTATAGCACATTACTCCTCCTGAAGCAGCTGGATGGCCATGTAGTATTTTAGTTTCCTTGGCACGGGATTTCGAGTGGTCGGGCACGTTCACTGTCCTTAGTACTGGGCAGCTACAAACTGCACACGTGAAACATACACGGGATCACTGCTGCTAACCAATAAAAATATAAAACACGCGTGGAAGTACTCTCTCGGAGGTTAGTTGTTGTGATCTCTGGATCTTGGTGGATGCATTCTCCCTTGATAATCCCTCCCGGTGCTGGTGCTGCTTGCCTTCAAATGGGCCGTGAGGACAGATGCAAACTGGTGGCGGCATATTCTGCCGCGCATGGATTTGGGCGGACTCATCCGGTGCCACATCGTTGGCAAATGCATGAGCACGATTTCGGCGAGCTTTGGAATATATGGCCGCGTATAGGTGTGCTCGCCAACGTAAGGAAAGAAGACGCCCCCACCCTAACTGCACTCACAATACTTTTGCTACGATGACCAGAAAGATGCATTTAGGAATTATAAGTAGCATACTCTAAAAAGGGTACATCACACCTTACAAGAATTAGAATTATGATTAGATAAAAACAGGGTACACTCAAGAAAACTATTTTCATCTAAATTGTAC